>JAHLEZ010000024.1:600000-829022 GCA_020726505.1 Leptodontidium sp. MPI-SDFR-AT-0119
CAGTTCGTGAATGGAATCAATACGACCAGGATTTTGGGCAACCAGAGCTCCCTTGATCAGGTAAGGTGTGATATCGGCGACGTCGAACTCGGCAGCGAAGTCTTCGACATCTCGAATCAATTGGTCTTTGGGAATGCCAAGGAGGGGGTTCTTGATTCTGTGATCGTATCAGTCAAAGGTGAGGGGGGAAGACAACGGGGAACAGACTCTCCGGTGGTGTTCTCTGCAATGGCGGCGAGCTTCTCCTTGCGTCGTTCGGCATCGAGGAAGATGGATTGCTTCCGCTTTTCGTTGTGGGGGACTTCGACGGGTTCAGAGACTACAGCTGCCTTGGGACTGGAGGGGATGTCAGGTTTGGTCAGATCGAGGGAGCGGGATATACTCACGCAGTGTCAATGTCTGGCGCACCAGGGTCGGCCATGTTTGCGGCGTGGGATTATGGGATTGTGGATTAAAGAGGTTGTGGCTGTGTGCGGTTGACGCAGGAGATATGAGAGGGGGGAAGGAAAGAGGAAGATCGAAGGAAGAATGTCTCGACTGGGGACTTCGGCTGTGGTTGTTGGTGTTTTCTTCGGCTGGAAACTGGGGTTGAAGCAAGCTTTATAGTTTGTCTGGTCCTCTCCACGTCTGACATCCGGGGTGAATTTTTCACTCCATGCAGTTCACTTTCATGGGTTGTTGGAGGTGAAAGAATTGAGGGGTGGAGGGGTAAGGAGTTGAGGGGTGTATTCTGGTGGAGCTGGACGGGTGTTGGGATCCCCAGGATGGTGAGGGTGAGAGTACAGCTACTACTGTACCTAGTAGGTAGGGAGGAAGCTACCCTTGCAACCATCACCCTCGCATCAGCATCATAGTTACCACCGTTACACCACCATCATTCATTGCCAGCACCACCAATACAATACCAGAAGAAGTGGTGCTGCATGTCGAGGGCCGTATGGTGGACCCGCCCACCTTGCACATACATGTATCTGCATGCCGCCAAAACACCAACAAGCACACGACCAATGACAACATCTCACATCTCCTGGACTAACACAGCAGCTCAATCGAAAACCATCGAGTACATCCATCTGTACCATAGAATGCCGATCTGTCTATCTTCTTCGTTTCGAGATCTCTTCCGCCATGTTGTAGCTCTTCAACACATTCCCATGGCGTGCACTAGACCTTGGACTTTACCCAGCCACTAGTGATCAAGCTCACCAAGATTCCTTGTCCGTTTCTTAGTAGAAGCCAATGTTCTAGCTTGTCCCCAGACCAAACCTTGGGTAGGCCAAGAGATACGGCCGACCCTTTACAGACCATGAGCTTGTAAAACAATCCAATGACAGGAACAAAGGATATGCAACAAGCCCCCGGATGGGTGACTTTTCCCACTCGGTCCCAAGCCGGAGAATGAATCGTATGTTGATTGATTCGGAGCGGCCGAGCTGATTCTTCTGTTGCCGTAGTTGAGTGTTGACTCGAGGTGGTTTGATGTGATGAGATGCGATGTGATGGGATGGGATTTGATGTGGACCAAAAGCAGGGAAGGATGCATGTTGTAGCTTCGAGATGCTACCCCGCAACGCCTGCTGGTCATCACGCGCTTGGCGGCGTTGATAGGCGTAAGATTGTGCCACCACGACCCTGTCTCACTCGTCTCGCCTGTCTCTCTCTTGCATTATCTCTGCGGGTGCGTGTGTCTGGTGAGACCTCTCAATTGGAGGGACAGCTCACATACATACACAGCACACAATTAGCCTGTAAAGCCTCAGTTCTTGGGACTGCTGCCTCTATGTTCTCTGCTAAAGAGCTCTGAACAACCATTGGAGAAGAAAAAGCGTCGGCGGTGAGGGCGTATATATTCGGAGAAATTGCTGGTGTATAAATCCTCGGATGCGGTTAGCCCACAATGCCGAAAGTCAATTCCCGACAGGGTACATTTGTTGCTGCCTTGTGCTGTGGCTTGAAGCCCAAGATAAACGGGAACGCCCCCGGAACGCCATCGATGGGGCAAAAGGGCAGCGGCTTCGGAGGCGTCTGCGGCTTAAACCCCACAGCTTCTCTGTTGCAGGGTACATTTGTTGTTGCCTGAAGATGTTGAGGGTATTCGACCTAGAATCGGAGTTGGAGGGAAGGGATGTCCTGTATTTGACCGAGACAATGTGAAGATTGGGAGGAAAGGATCGACATGATTGGTTCTTTGCGACGGCGCTTCTCGAGTCTTGCAGCCATAAGCTCGTGTGGAATGGTTTTGTCATCCATCAGGTTGGCAATAGCTTCGAGGACTCGAGGTTGGGAGCAAGCAGACTCGGCACTCACTCGACGAGGGAGGGTAAGCAAGTTGCCTCTGTTGAAACTTTTACTTTTCCAAGAGTCAGGCGGCCTCTACCGTATCCACCCTTGGGATATTCGAACTAAGAAAGGATGTTGCTGATGGGGGTTGATGGAGGGTGCGTCTTGCGCCCGTATGGAAGAAGGTGTTGCTCTCTCAGAGCTTGCCTTCGGGACTTGCGAAAAATACAGAACCCTCGAGAACAGCTGGTACGCCAAACATGGCATATCACCCGAATAGATCCATACCGGTACTCATTGGCGAATCGACTCGAGAACTTGGCTAACTCTGACCAGATCCAGATGCAGTTTGCCCGAGGAAGCCAACAGACTGGTCCCGAAGCTAAGGTGCCGGGAGACATCCAACAGAGACCCTCCTTCACTTTACTTCTTCCCATGGTCGATTCGCCTTGCTGCACATATTTCTGCTATTTCTTAGAAGTACTGACGAACCGGTAATGTAGAACAAGCAGAGAAGAGCAAGAAAAAGCAGCAGGACGTCGATGAACTTGGACCCAACAACATGTACCATGAGGACTCGGGATGGATCAATATTCGGCGACAAGACAAGAGTTACGTGAGGGACCAATGAGTGTACCAGACACTTGAGCTGTCCCCTCGGGTCCCGCTGCTCTCATGACTTGCACTGTCAAAGAGAGAGGGTGCTCTTGGTCAGGAGCATAGCATCCATCAAAGTCCCGTCTCTCAATTTGACCTGGGAGATACAACAAAGAAGAGAATTCCCTCCAATAGAACCCAACGAACGAACGAAAAGAACTGCTAGAATAACCCATAGCCACGAACCAATGCATTCATTTATTGCAAGATGCATAGACATCAGATATAGAAACCTCGCTAGACGGAGTTGCAAACAGCAATATCGATGTCACTAACTCGGCGGAAGGGAGAGACTCACTTGAGCGTATCTCATCCTATCTCGCACACCAAACCAAAACATAGGGCAAGACGATGGAAATTCAACCGATGAATGTCGAACATATAAACAATATACGCAAAACCTTTGATGTTGAAGTTGGCAGTAGCTTTGCGGGGGGGGGTTGCTTGGTATTTGATAGCTCAGTCACATGATCTGGTGGGAGCTTGATGGTGCTGCCTAAGAAGCTGCGCGTCTTCCATCTCAGTTTCTCTCGTATCCTCCCCTTTCCAGTCCAACATCCACCCTTCTACAGGTGCCTAGTTGTTAAACCGCAGTCCAACCAAGGAAAATTTGCAGATCCTCCGCAGACCCAGTCCTTCTATACCACCATTCTACACGTTGAATCCGAGTGGTTGAATCAGTGTTCAAGTCCAATGCCCAGGACGGTCAGTCGTCAACACCATGGGTATTTCTCCCTCCTCCGCTTCCCACACCTCAGCACAAGGCTCAATCTCCCTGCCTGATGATCTCATTGGAGAGGGAATGTATTAGTGGAAGGACATCTTGCTAATAGATCAATCTGCCAGCTTCAATTACGTCCAGGAGCGAGCCCTCACATACCATCGATACACCCACCAGGACCTTCTTCAACTTCCCCGAGCTCCCAATGGAGATCCAGCTCCAGATTTGGCAACATGCAGTTCCAGAAATAGGATCAGTCTTAGGCGTTATCCGCATCATCCTCGATTTTGACCTGTCGAAACCTCGAGCGATCCTCCCTTCCATCCGAGAATTCAAAGAGTCGTACCGATCCATAAATTACCCGGGGTATGATCCCGATGAAGACAGCGAGGAAATTTATGACAATGATGACGATAACTGTTCTGGGACGGAAGAGTTCGCGATTTGGAGATCTTCAAATACTACAGTGGCTGCGTCTCGCCGTCCGGTCTTTGCTCTTCTGCACACTTGTCGCACGGCGCGTCTAGCTACATTGGAACGATACCGACTGGCTATTGGATCAGGGGTTGAAGGGGAGAATAAACCCTGGTGGGTTCCGAAGGAGGATATGGTGATATTTGCTAGCTCTGGCTATAGAGAGAGGTTGACCTGGGTACATTGGTTGTTCCGTTCTCGGGATGAGCCTCTCCCTGTATTCGAGTCGCTGGAACACTTGGCCCTCGCAAATGAACGCAATATGGACGATTATCTCATACCAGCCACCTTGTATGGGGAATTGCTTCTAAATTTCCCCGCACTCGAGAGCTTCACCCTCCTCCTCGACCCCGTGTTTGTCCTTGATCGGCAGGCAGGCAGAGTCCTGCTCCACGAACCGGAACAAACGTCAGTGGTAGCCTTTGGAGGGTTCAGACCCGCCGAGATCGAGAAGCGTGTGACTTCGGCCTTTGAGGAAGAGATACCAGAAGACAGAGAGGTACCACTTGTCGAAGTCTTTGTTGCCGGTTGGAAGAAGGGCTGAACATGAGAGATAAAGATGGACTCGGAACATAGGCAAGTTGCAATTTTCCGGGGTCTTCACGATAGAGTGCATGATTGAATATAGACCTTCAGCTGGCTTTTGTTTCTGTCCACCGTGCAACGTGGCAGGTCTACATCATCATCTTTCCTAGCTACAAATATTGGCAGAGTCCGCCAACATCGCCGAACCCAAACCAGAACTCCAATGTTCATCGTTGGTCATTCAACATTGTTCATGGACTCAATCTAAAAGTCACCGTCAAGCCTGCTTCTTCGACTCGTTTCCTCGTTTATTGAAGGGTTCTCAAGTACTCGATGCTTTCGTATCTCTCTATGGCTTCCTCCAGGAAATCGCATGCACCATCCATCCACTTCTACTTTTCTGCAGGAGCCTCGTTTGGCATCATATCAGTATGTATGTTGCTCTTGCCAAGCTCCTTCAACAATCCCGGCGTATCCAAGTGTTTTGGAGCTTCTCTCAATACGGGGGCATGGAAAGCTCTGGCTGTCTCCAGTGGACTCAACGTTGTCTTTCTAGCCAATGTCCAGAAGCCATAGAAAGTTGGCAGAATGAAGAGAATGATGGCCAATGTCACGCCAACACTTCCAGCCCAGTACTTCCAAAGTACACGGTACTCATTGGTACTTATCCAGTCAGGGGTCTGATCAAGTGTTTGGATTGAGATTTGATCTTGGTACGCTTGGTAGATGGAAGCGTAGAACATGGTCTCGCGCATCGTGGTCAGCATAAAATCAGTGGGGTTTCCGTAGCCGAAGAATTGCGTGAAGGAAGTGTTGCACCTGTCAGGAGTAGGCACTGCATTGCCGAACTGATCGGTTTGACCGGCGATGATTCCAGTCGGCAATTGCTGTGCGAACAGGCCGTTGTATTTGAGAGTTGTGCCGTTTGTAGTCGGGTGCATAACGATCGATGAGCCGTAGTAGGATTGCAATGCTGATGCAATGCCGCCAAAGACAGTGTTATTCGTCTCGGTGACGACTGGGTAGACCTCAACAATCTCGGATGGGTTGTAGTAGCTCAATCTATGGACTGGATCAAGCCATGGTCGCCTGTTGTACCAACTCCATTTTCCATCACCAGTCTCGTTGTATTTGACCCAGACCGGATACTTGACTTTAGCCATTTGGAGTGTGCAATTTGCGACAGTGTACACGCCAGCGCAATCCGAAGATGACTTTACCAAGCTGTTGAGGCCGATGGTGTTTGGCGTAGATGAATTCCAGGTTACGTCTACCGAAAATATAGTGGAGTCCACAGTCGAGTTGCTCGAAGTGTCTGTTGGTAGGCTGTATGGGATTGTATATGTTGGGCAAACATCCTCCACCTGAAATCCAACTGCTTCCACTGTAGCAGAACAATCGCCTTTGCATGAGTTCATGATATCAAAGGTCTTGTAAAACCCGTCCATGTTACCCACAATCTCAGGGGTTACAGTTTGCCAGAGAGAATTGTATGTCCCGACGGATCCATCGACATTGAGATCAGCGGAAAACCCAGCGGGGAGTGAGGTTGCAATGGAGAAGTTCGCTGTCTTGTTGACCTGGTGGTATTTGATACCGGATGTCATGGCGTTTTGAAGTAGGATGCCATTGATTGGCAGGGTTCCGACAAAGACAGTTGCGAGAGCGATATAGTTGAAAGCCTTCCAGGTCGTGAGAGCTGCTGCGATACTCGAACCTGTAGCCCAAACGTTGTGCAGTTCTTCGACAGTGGCTTTCCGCCGAGACGCCCTATACCACCAACTGATAGCGACGCCTTGAGACACCGCCGTATGTGCGAGGATGCTGTTGAGAGAGAGGATGATGGATAGCCATGCTGCGGGTTTGGGGAGGTAGCCTCCTTCGACCACTTTGTGTCCATTGAAGAAGTATAGTGTCGCCCACGAGAAAAGGCAAGTCAAGCCCGATCCAACGAGGCCAAGGGCACCGAGCACTGTGTCGGTGAGTTAGTCCTTCAGGTGCTTGGAGGTTTGAGATGAAGCCGGCTCGATATCCTACCTGGAAATCGTCGAAGAACTTTGGATGGAATTCCACGTTGCTCTTCATCTTCTAGCCATGGGAAGAAATTGGCTTTCTGGCTTGATGATTCGCTAGGAAGCTCTGTTGTTGTTGTGGCTGCGGTGATCTTTTCGTTGTCGGGGGAAACCATCTTGGAGGGTCTGCCTTGGTTAGGACTGTACCCTTGGAACACGAAGGGCAAGTACTCACAGTCTTTGAATTCTCTCAAAGGTGGGTTTCAAGGGAGGTTTCTACAGAGTCAGGTGTGTGTCTGATAGTTTTCTAGTTCATACCTCGTTAGGAGGAGAAAGTGATATATTCCTTCACCTCCGCTTACACTCAAACTTGTAAAGTATTATTCTTAATCTTACAATTACATATACATAATATAATATACTTATAATTATCGTATTTAATATTAATTAAACGTTAATAATACTTGATTAATTAGGAGACCTTAATAAAGCCTTACATAATTGAGAGAGGTTAATTATAAGATACATTTTTTATTAATAAGAGTAAATTTAAAAAGTAAGCGAATTTCTTTTACGTTAATATCTTATAAAGGCCTTATTTAATTAAGTCGAGCTTTTTCAAGGGTTTAAAAGAGGTTAGATTTTTTATATATAATTATACGTAATTTTTTAACTTAAAATTAATAAATTAATAATATCAGTTTTTAGTTTAAATTTAAGAAATTTGTTGTTACGACAGGTGTTATGACTGTTACGACCTACGATGCGCCTCGTATTCTAACCGACACAGGCTCGTAGCATCGCTGGCTATGCGATGGCGCTAAGCCTAATAGGGAAGACTCGGTGGCGAGCATACAATACGTGGATGTGAATGGCCCCCGACTACGCTAAGCCCTATTAGGAGGGTCCTTCGTGTATTTATACTCGAGCTCTCCCTTACGGAGAGCTCTCCTTTCCTCCTTGTCTTTTCTTCTCGATTCTGAGCGTAGCTAGAGGCCTAAATACAAAGCTAGAGTCAACTCGCCGTATCAACCTCTTGCCAGCCGTAACAATGACAGGTATGCCTCGGCTAGGTCAGGGGTCCGAAACAGGTCCGACTCCCCTCCGACTCCCTATATATATGGCTCCCTCTTATAGAGTAGCTCTGCAGTTTTGTATTCTAAGTGTTAAGTCAACCTTCTGCGTCTAAGGCTCTTGTGTCGTTACATTTGTATTTTTTAAATACAAACCTTTATATATTTTATTACGTTAATTATACGTATAATAAGTTATTAGGCTTTTTTATATCATTAACGTATATATAATATAATCTCTTTAAAAATCGTATTAAAGTTAAGGGCTATTATAATTATATTAAGCGTTAATCGGGTGGGTTTCGATTTTAATAATTAAGTATAATTTTAGGGATAAAGATTTAGATACTATAGTTTTTCCAAAATAAGATTTATATACTATATATAAGATTTATTTACTATTAACCCCACATGATATATACGTTATCTTAGTATTTCTAGTACCTTATCGTCGCCCCTCCTAGCATTAATTATGTGGCCTTCTACAGGTGGTTGAGAAGTGTCCTCGCCCTCCACATGTAGAGCAATAATATAGCGACTACGTATTATTATCTCTATCATCTACTAGTTCTGTAAGAGCTTGCGCAGCCGTAGCTCCTTTTGGCCCTCTCTTTTTACCCTTCCTAAATCGCTCTTTCTTTGGCCTCCCGCGAGGTACTCGTGTGAGGGGAGGGTAACATTCGGTGAGGGGGAGTTGCTGAAGGTCGGTGATATCGACAAGAGGGAAGTTCGAGGTGTAAGTCTTTTTCTAGGTTTCGACTATAAAGATATCCGGCATATAAGGGGTAAGATCTCGCCCGGGGACTGCGAATATCATCGTAATTACATGCCCACAAGGTATCTTGTTCTCTTAATATACTAAGCAAGAGCAGGTTCTTGCCTCTAAATTAATCGTATAAACGTTATTATTTAATTACTTGACTTGCCCTTACGTCTATAATCTCATCACTACTGTATTTATATAAGTAAGAAGGCGATGCTCTTATAACTTCGCTCTTGCCCAAGGAGTCTATTTCTCACTCTCATGAGCAATTGTAGCTGCCTCCAATTAATAGAACCGTTAATTTATTACTCGTTACTAAAGAGAGTCGAGAAGTTAGACGATTAAGAGCTCTCGATCGAGCTTCAGGGTCTTATTCACTGACTCCACCACGTTCGACGTATTATGGCCAAATCGCGTACCCACGAAGTGAGCTTTCGCCTAGAGCTTTGGCTTTGCTAAGAGTAAGTATGTAACTGCCTCTAGATTAAGAGCTCGTAGCTCCTCGATTAATCCATCGAATCTGGCGATTGAGTTGGCGCGGCAGATACTTTAGAAGAGTAACTTAAGAGTACGCGAATACTTAATAGTGAAGTTATCTATGAGATAGTAGGCGCAAATCGCTCGAATTATCTCACCTCTAAGCTCACTATCTGTAGCTAAGAGTGTTAGTCCACAGGTCCCTGCATAAGCATACTCTGCTCTGGAAAGGGGGTGTGGGTCAAAGTCAGGGGTCAGAGCCTAGCCGGACTGGTTTCGGTGGAGATTCGGTAGGGTTTCGTAGTATATAGTCTGGCTCTCCTCACACTCTCTTAGAATAGACACAGATTTTGAACCATATATTTATTACTTTGTCGCTATACTCGCATTAGAATATATTTACACATGCGGCGTGGTATATAAATCGGTACTACACCGATAAAGAGACCTTTATCTCGATTAAAAATAAATACAGTCGCCTTCTCTTCGATTTCAGGGATAGTTCGTACGAGATTCTTAAAGAAATATCGCTAAGAGTCCTCGTTCTCGCTTTTAACTACTGCCTACGCTAATATTAAGGTATTCCCGTTAGTATTTATACTAATTACAAAGAGTAATTATTAAATAAATCGACCCTTTAAAAACGTTTTATTTTATATAAAAATTCGACGCATATACTCTTAAGAACCTTTTAACTAATAAGGGCATATAAAATAAAAAGAAGTAATACTTAATATAAATAATAATTCTATTATAAAGGGGATTTCTAAGTCTATATAACTACTTTAACTTATCACGTGTGTATTCGCTTAAGTAGCCGAATTAGGTAAATATAAGCTTAAACGAACTTAAACGAGCTCAAACGAGCTTAAACGAGTCTTTATTAAATACAATTATTTTCCGGTAGTTTAAGACGTAAAGCCCGGAGCTTCGTACAGCCACTGTTTTAGCCTAAGAAAGCCGTGTATTAAAAGCCTTAGATTTTATAGTTATAACTTATAAACGTTAAAGCTTTATATTAAACGTATATGGCTTGTTTTAAGCTATTTCCGGCTAATTAGGCCTAAAATAAGTTTTATTAAGTATATAAGCGAGCTTTAAGTAAGGTAGTTATATTATAATCTTTATATAAAACACTACTAGAAACGATTTATACGAGGGTAAATAATAAGATTAAGGCAAGCTCGCGATGCCTTTACTTTTAAGAGCTAAAAATATATAAAAAGAAGCTTAAATAAGAGTTAGTAAATTATAAAATCTCCTCCTTAAAGCTCTAATCGCATAAGCTAATATACCTTATAACTTATAACCTTTATAAATTACACTTAAAGTATACTATAAAACGGCCATTCGGGCCAGCTTATATTATAAAGCCTAAGGCTTCTAAGGCATAAACCAAACTACCTCTAAAGTAATATATAAAGTCTTACTAAGTTATATTTTAAAAAAGAATTAAAGACTTTTTCTACCTTATATTAAAGACTTAGTACCTTAAAGAGTTTAACCTTTAGTGCTTTATACTTTATTTTAGAGTTTTCGTTTATATTATCTTAATAATACTTTATATCTTCTTAATTAGGGTATTACTTTTAATATTTATATAGTAAGTAATTACCTTTTATATTTATACTTAATAACTCGCCGCTCCTCTCTTTTTATTAGTATCTTTAATATAAATGTACTAACGATTTATTGCGTTAATAATAACCTTATTCTCGTTCTTTAGATTTTAATAAGCGTTTACCTTTTAAGGGTAAAAAGTGTTAATATAACAGTAGTAAGCACGCTTTAAGTCTTTATAAGGAGTTCTAAAGCTAAATTTATACTTAATAAATACGTTACAAATAACCTTAAGAAAATTGTTAAAGGAGATAAAGTAATTGCCCTCTTTTAGAAGCTCTCGAAGCTTGTAAAGGGAGGCTATATTAAAGAAAGCGTAAGAGGAATATAACTTTATAAATACTATATTACTATTATAAATATAAACTTAATTATAGTGTAAAACCTTAAGAAAAGGGGTCGATAGTAAGCTCACCGCTTTTACCGCTAAAGTAACGATTATAAGTAGGGTATTAGTTTATAAGTCCTTATATAAGTATACTTTAGTCTAGAAAAGGGGGGTGCGGGTTAAAGTCAAGGGTTAGAGCTTAGCCAGACTAGTTTTAGTGGAGATTTAGTAAGGTTTCGTAGTATATAGTCTAGCTTTTCTCACATTCTCTTAAAATATATATAGATTTTAAATTATATATTTATTACTCTATCGCTATATTCGTATTAAAATATATTTATATATACGGCGTAGTATATAAACTAGTATTATATTAATAAAGAGACCTTTATCTCGATTAAAAATAAATATAATCGCCTTTTCTTCGATTTTAGAGATAGTTTATACGAGATTCTTAAAGAAATATTACTAAGAGTCTTTGTTTTTACTTTTAACTACTGCCTACGCTAATATTAAGGTATTCCCGTTAACATTTACACTAATTATAAGAAGTAATTATTAAATAAATCGACCTTTTAAAAACGTTTTATTTTATATAAAGATTCGACGTATATACTCTTAAGAACCTTTTAACTAATAAGGGTATATAAAATAAAAAGAAATAATACTTAGTATAAATAATAATTCTATTATAAAGGGGATTTCTAAGTTTATATAATTACTTTAACTTATTACGTGTGTATTCGCTTAAGTAGCCGAATTAAGTAAATATAAGTTTAAACGAGCTTAAACGAGCTTAAACGAGCTTAAATAAGTCTTTATTAAATACAATTATTTTCTAATAGTTTAAGACGTAAAGCCCGGAGCTTCGTATAGCCACTGTTTTAGCCTAAGAAAGCCGTGTATTAAAAGCCTTAGATTCTATAGTTATAACTTATAAACGTTAAAGCTTTATATTAAACGTATATAACTTGTTTTAAGCTATTTCCGGCTAATTAAGCCTAAAATAAGTTTTATTAAGTATATAAGCGAGCTTTAAGTAAGGTAATTATATTATAATCTTTATATAAAACACTACTAGAAACGATTTATATAAGGGCAAATAGTAAGATTAAGGCGAGCTCGCGATACCTTTACTCTTAAGAGCTAGAAATATATAAAAAGAAGCTTAAATAAGAGTCGGTAAGCTATAAGATCTCCTCCTTAAAGCTTTAATCGCGCAAGTTAATATACCTTATAACTTATAACCTTTATAAATTACACCTAAAGTATACTATAAAGCGGCCATTTAGGCTAACTTATATTATAAAGCCTAAGGCTTTTAAGGCATAAACTAAACTACCTTTAGGGTAGTATATAAGGTCTTGCCAAGTTATATTTTAAAAAAGAATTAAAGACTTTTTCCACCTTATATTAAAGACTTAATACCCTAAAGGGTTTAGCCTTTAGTGCTCTATACTTTATTTTAGAGTTTTCGTTTATACTCTCTTAATAATACTTTATATTTCCTTAATTAGGGTATTACTCTTAATATTTATATAGCGAGTAATTACCTTTTATATTTATACTTAATAACTCGCCGCTCCTCCCTTTTTACTAATATCTTTAATATAAGTATACTAGCGATTTATTGTGTTAATAATAACCTTATTTTCGTTCTTTAGATTTCGATAAGCGTTTACTTTTTAAGGGCAAGAAGCGTTAATATAGCGGTAGCGAGCACGTTTTAAGTCTTTATAAAGAGTTCTAAAGCTAAATTTATACTTAATAAATACGTTATAAATAACCTTAAAAAGATTGTCGAAGAAGATAAAGTAATCGCCCTCTTCTAAAAGTTCTCGAAGCTCGTAAAAGGAGATTATATTAAAAAAAGCGTAAGAGGAATATAACTCTACGAATACTATATTATTATTATAAATATAAACTTAATTATAGTGTAAAACCTTAAGAAGAGGGGTCAATAGTGAGCTCACCGCTCTTACTGCTAAAGTGGCGATCACAGGTAGGGTGTTAGTCTATAAGTCCTTGCATAAGTATACTTCGGTCTGGAAAAGGGGGTGCGGGTTAAAGTCAGGGGTTAGAGCTTAGCCGGACTAGTTTCGGTGGAGATTCGGTGGGGTTTTATAATATATAGTCTAGTTCTTCTCGTACTCTCTTAAAATATATATAGATTTTAAACTATATATTTATTACTTTGTCGCCATACTCGCATTGGAATATATTCACACATGCGGCGTGGTACATGAACCGGTACTGCACCGACATAAGGTTAATAGTATATTAATCTTTTATTAATTAGCGATATTATATGAATCTTTTTTGGCGGGCGGTATAGTATTTAAATCTTTATCCCATAATTCTAATAAATTTTAAGAACTAAAACTTAATATAATCTAAAATTTAAATATATTTAATAAATTAGTTTTAATACTTTTATTATTTAATAAATTACTAGTTTTTATAATTAGTTTATTTTTAATTTTATTATTAATACTTAAAAAATTTAAATTTAAGTTATGTAATGAAGTTCGTGTTAATACTTAATAATATTAACATACTTTATTAAGTTTATATTATATAAACACGAAATATACTTATTTAATTATATATTATATTAAATTTAGATTTCTGGTTCTGTGTGTCTGTGGGTATAGTAGGGTTCGAAATCGGCTTCAGTCGGAACAATCAATGATTTTTATTTTTGACCCACATTTTATGCGCACTAACCCTTGTGCTCGCTTAAATCCGTCCCCATATCACGTAGGTGCCTGAGGACTAGCCGATGTCGCTAGACCACCAGGACGCTTACTTCTCGTGACTAAGTTGAGAATTGAAGCTTTAGAGTAAGCGGCACCTGCCATTTGTTGACAGCACCTATGCCAACTGCGTATTTTGCCTCAATATTTAGCTAAAATTGATCATCGGCCAATACCCCTAATATCGGAGTACTACTGTACAGTATATGCTTCACAAATCAATCAAATTCATCTAATTATCTCCAGCCCCTGGAACTAACTTAGGTATTTGAAGTCATAGCTGTTGCGCCTCTAGTGGATAAACCCTTTCCCCCTGCTTAAGGCCTAGCAAGTATAATATTCAACGGAATGTGTTATTGAGGAAGGTATGCATGTCTTTAGAAGCCCTACACTTCATAAGGAGACTTGATCGAGATCCAATCCTCCTCATATATTTTGCCCTTTTCAGCGCCCACGGCATTTATATCTTTATTGGCCTCTAACTGAGACTGTCTGTGCTTCCCACAATAGCGTTGCCACCATTTTTCAAAAGCAAGGCGATTGTAAAGCTTTACTGGCGCACCATTCCCATTACCGAACCTCTCCAGAATATCAGCGCAGTAATCAAACATGCTCCACAGATGCTGAGGTAGCAAGGGCTTCCTGTCCTTGCGGGCAACAATAACAGTGCCCACATTGTCCTGCCAAACCGCAGGTGCAAACCCAGAGTGGGGGTCGATGTTGAGCCAAGTAGCCACACGGTTTTGAAGATCAGATCGATTGGCGGACGGAGTACCTAGGCGGTGCATCACCATTGGGATTTCGACGAGTGCGGGGATGGCGAGAAGGGGCTGTGAGAAGACGGGGTGATCTGCGCGAATTCTGGTCGTGGACATATACTCCAGTTCTCGTCTTTCAACTTGGCAGCGAACGATGACTGCTTGGATCGATCCAGAGGCGGTATGGGTTGTTGCGGAGGCTGAGATAGCCCACTGGGAGGTGGCTGAAGCAGGTTGTAGGTTTGTTCGGGATACTGGAGGCGGCTGTGGTGAGCCTCCTGGCCCGGAAGAGGTGTCCACTTTGCCTCTCTTCAAGTTCTCGGTTGGCGCTGGCCTGACTTGCATGACGTGGCCCTGGTGAGTCGCAGGAGAACCACTGGGCGGAGGGGAAACACGAGAAAGAGTTTCATTGCCTTCGTCATTCTCGATCCGCACGTCGAGTACCCAATTCTCTCCAAGTGGATTTCCTACTGTTGCCACTATCTTCATGCCTTGATCTCCAAGGACCATCTCGTTTGTATTTCGGCGTAGGTTTTCTGCAATGAAAACATCGTAGACATCAGAACTAGTCAAAATAGAAGAACTTTGGGAAATCTGCCCAATCTCTTTGCCGTAGATCAAAGGGTCGAGCACAAACACCTGCCCCGAGTTGACTAGACACAACACACATACCCGCCGACCGTTCGCAAGGTCAGGGACCTCAAGAGACAACATACCCCACTCGTGCGTAGATTCACTTTGAATATACCAAGAACGCGTGGAAGAGTTCCATCCGCGTTCTGGCGTCGCCGACCATATGATGAAATTGACTCCCCCACTATTTCTCAATGCCAAATACTTCGAAGGTTGTGTTGAATGAGGAGCTTGAGCTAGAAGATAAATAGCCCGTTGTCTCGTCTCAGATACAAACAGTTTGGTATGTTGACTGAGGAGGACCAATCGTTTTCTGGACCTGACGAAAGTGTCAGGACCAATCTTGTCGAAGACTATGCCCCAACTATACTCGTGGGTCGCCCTGAAAAAAGTTGTTTTCGTGCGACCTATGACCAAGACATATTTTCGTTGATCAGAACAGCATCTGCACTCGTAGAAATCGCATCCTCCTAAGCAAATCTCGAGCAAGCTACAATAGATCTTGATGCCACGATTTGTCACCGAGTGCTCCACCGAGCTAAGGATATCCCAATCACTCGGTGTAGCGAATTGGGCTGGGGCTTCCGCCAAGACGCTGTAGAAACTATCTTCGCCGGTGTCTCCATGACCACAGTTAACTTCGCAGCCTTTGCTGAGTCCGGCATGGAAGTCGACCTTGATGACTATTTGTACCTTCGACCCCAGAGATCTAGTAGCTTCTCTCGGTTCTTCAGGAGACCAGCCAAATATGCTGAGATCACTATTGTTCTTGACGATCTCTTGTTGAAGGCGAGTGAAAGCCTTTTCGCCTTCTCCGTATAATAACGGCATGTTGATGTCGAAGATGCCAAGAAGACAGTACGCCGTATCTTCGATCCGGGTCGTTTCTCTACTCGACGCCCAGGTCATCCTCTCCGCGATCGACAATTTGGTCAGCTGCCCACCACCTTGCAACACAAGCGGGTCAATATGGGCAAACCGACAGATGTTGTCTGCGAAATCGGCCTTGGTTCCTCGGAAGGCCCAGTTCTGGTCGTAAAATTGTACGGTCTTGGGTGCTATTAGTTCCTGGAGGGTCCATCCCCGCCTGAACCACCTGCAGGCTCTCAATTCGTCATCGCCGATCGTCGCATCATTCCCAGAACCATGATTACCCGGCTCCTTTATGTCCTTTCTCGATGGGAGATCTGAGAGATAGGCGTAGCAGATCGAAGCGTTCTTGTACCATCGAAACATGGAGTTGATAGCCTCGGTGAGCTCTGCGCTGCTCGTCTTATCGATGCAGCAAGTGTCGACCCAAGCATATTTGATGTTTTTCGCGCGAGCAAGTACACACGTCCGCAGGATCTTGGCAAATCCGGCTTTCGTGGTAAAAGAATCATCCTGGCCGGTGATCTCCTGGAAAGTAACTTCCTCTTCGGTCCAAGTATGTGACAGGATGGCATACGCGGGAATCTTTCGCACGGTGAAGTCCTCAAGCTGCATTGTCTTCGTGTTGATCAAACGCATTTTGATGGCCCTCAAAGTGGTCTGGAATGAGCCTGGGATTACTTTGAGGGTGTTAGAGGACGAAAGGATAAATATAGAAGAAGGAACACTCCAGCGCTGTCGCACGGTGATCCGTACCACAAGGCAATTTTGACCTCCCGTCTCTCACAGAGGGGCACACAAAGTTTCAGCCTTGTCTACCAGTGGGTCACTTTTCGTTTGATTCGTTCTCGTACCGAGCGAATGGGTGCCCGGGCCCAATGCACCGGGCCGTGCCTCAGCTGAAGCCTTGTGTGATTAGAAAGTGCCACGAGTACGACATCTCAAGCTTAGAAAGCGTCATAAAATAGTCTCTATTCGACGATTCTAAGGTAAGGAAAAGAGGAGGGTTCCTAGGGAGCCCTGGAGGTGAATGAATCAATGAAGTCTATTACGCCCGGCTAAGCCTAAAAGGGCACTGTGTTATTTACATGGGTTCGATTCCTCCGGTCTACTATGGTCTCGTGACACCCTCTTACGTTTACTTTTTTGAAGGTGCTTGCCCTAGTCTTTGATTCTACAATTTCGGCGAGGTCTCGTGTGTGGTTAGTAACAAGTGAGCTTGAAGTTCATTCCTCCAAGTGTTCAATGTCCTACCATCGGCGACTGAAGCGGGACCTGCTGGGACACGGGGGTTAGGGAATGAGATGAGATTTAGTGTTGTGGGGTTTTGGCTGCCTATTCTACTTCCATGTCCAAACGTCCTGTGGCAATGGAAAACTTGATCGTTGCTCGTACTACGTCCATGTTCGGTGTCCATGTCTCCGGGCCGGATGGTGCTTTCCCTCCCAAGTACAAAGAGAGGTTGCCTCTTCTTGTGTCTGTCTGTGCTAGCATTTGCGTTCGATGTGCCTCCCATCTCATCGGAAGAGAAAGTGCCTGACTGTTTCTATTGCTTGGCCGCATTCGCATTGGTCCGATTCCGCGGCTCCGATCCTGTGCAGGTATCCATTAAGGCGTGCCATTCCGGTTCGGAGTTGTGTTAATACGCTTGCTTCTTTCCGCTTGAGACCGTCGTGAAGGGTACGAGTGTGCTTGTCTGGCAGGGTCCTTGTTTCCTCTTTCGCTATGGCGTTGTTTATGATAGTGGACTTAGCTTGCGGATATTGTCTTTGCGGTGTTTGACCTGGCTCGGTGGCTTTTCGCGCTGCTGCCTTTGCTGTCCCGCCTAGTTCGAAGCTCCCCTGAGATAGAATTCACATCATAGAGACAGAATTGCCCCCTCTTCTCAGTCTGCGAATTGACTCGTAGATCTTTTCAATGCTAGCTGCCCTGATTGGTGATTTGGTTGACTTGTTGCTAGGAGGGCCCCTTGGCTACTGGTGACAATGGTGATCTGTCTTCCCACCCAATGTAGTGGAAGCTGTTCCATGGCCACTTCGCGCTACCTTACTAGATCTCTCCTCCTCACAGGGCCGACCGTGCCTCGCAGGAGTTACCAACTATACACCCCTAGCCAGGCAGCGTATAGCGACGTTCCGCTCCCACTAACTAAAGCGTGGCATCGTATTTCCCTCCCACTGTCTCCCCGTATCTCTGGAGCCCGCCATCTGTGGACTCAGCTCTTCCTACCAAAAGGACATCTTCCTCCGTTTCCTTCGATATGTCCTTAAATGCCTTTTACCGCCAGTAGTCGTATCGAGTCGCTCGCGCCGTATTCCGTCCAATGCCACTTCTAGTAGCAAAGAGCTTTCCCTTAATAAATGCGCAACCCTAAACTTAACGAGTGACGGGTGGACGGTACCGCGATCTTCCTTCAGTGCCATGCCTCTCCAGTGTGACAAATGAGTAGAGTAGAGTGGAGTAGTGAGCGCTACTCTACTCTACTCTAGTATAAATATTATACTACTCTAACTCTACTCTACTTTACTCCACTACTTTAGAGTAGTACTCGAGTAGTAGTTATGCGACTAAAATCTAACCTAAATGAGACTAATACGCGGGAGCTTTACTTAAAGTAGCTTAATCGCGACTTATCTCGTTTAAACATTTTAATATTTACGCTTATTTGAGTACAGATATTTAATAACTCTATAACTAAGCGATTTATAAGTAAACTATTTTATTAATTATTATTACTAATAGCTTAGTTTATAATAATAATTAAATATTTATATTAAATTCAAACGTCCTTTTAAAATAACTCTACTACTCTACTACTCTAGAGTAGTCGAAAAAGTGACTACTCTAATTCTACTCTACTCTACTCTAACTACTCATGTAGCTACTCGAGTAGTAGAGTAGAAATTTGTCACACTGTCCATTATGAATCCAACATCAAAGGGATCAAGATAATGGGCCTTTTTGTGTGGTTGGGGATTGTTTGGTGCAGTCTGTGGATTGCAAAGCTGTGCTCCAAAACACTACCCCGCGCCTTCAGACTCTGCTGTGAAGTCATCAGTGCTGGAACGAGGAAGCATTCCCTCATGATCAAAGCTCTCGAAGTCCCTCTATCGATTGTCTTTTGGGTCATCGCATGCTGGGCAAGTATTCCAGTCATCGCCGCCTTCAACCCCGAGACCGATGTGACTGTCACAGGCTCCTCTGTTCACTGGATTCGCTTTTGCAGAAAGGCTTCCTTGCTTCCATCCCTGTAGCATGCGTATTTCTCGTCGAGAAGATGGCTATTGAATTCATCACAGTGAATTACCATCGCACTCAATTTAGTGCTAGGATCCAAGAGTCGAAGCGTCGCATGCACCTGTTTGAGCTCCTATACGAGGCTTCGACCATTCTCTTCGCTCCTTACTGTCCCAAATTTGCGGATGATGACTACATTATCAACACCTCCATTCTTTCAACGGTCGGGAAGGAAATCCAGAATGCAACGGATCTACAAACGGGCACTCCCATCAGGATTTCGATAATCTCGGTCGACTCGGAACCGGTGTTACTTCTGTATTTGGTAACATTGTCAGTGAGGTCACAGGTACACAACGAGCTGATTCAAAATCCCCGCATGCTGTTGTTTCCTGGGCTTTGGAGAGACGACCTGCGTCTGAAGCATTGGTTCGTCGAATCTTCAAGTCTTTGATCAAGGAAGGGAATGATGCTCTTTATCGACATGATATCGAACGGGTACTTGGACCCGATAATCGTCATGATGCAGAGGAGATTTTCCACGCACTGGATAAGGATGCGAATGGAGATGTCAGCTTGGAGGAAATGACCATGATGGTTATTGAACTGGGAGAGGGTAGACGAGCAATGACGAAGAGTTTACATGATGTCGATCGTGCCATCAAAGCTTTGGATCGGATCCTCATGTGTGTTGTCCTTGTTGGAGCTGGGATGATTTATGGTAAGATTCCCAGAACTTCCAGGTGTAAGATACAAAGCTAACTTTATCAGGCACTTTCTTCTCCGACAACTTCTTCAAGAACATGTCGTTGTACACCACTTCTTTGATGTCCTTTTCATTCGCATTCGCCGGTACAGTTCAGGAGTTTACCGGTTCTTGTATCTTCCTATTCGTCAAGCACCCATATGATGTCGGGGACCGGGTTGAGATTAACAATGTTGATCTGATTGTTGAGCATATATCGTTGCTTTACACAGTCTTCCGCCGGGTTGATTCACAGCGGAAGGTTCAGATTCCCAATATCGTCAACAATGGAAATTGGATTGAGAACATTTCCAGGAGTCAAGCTATGTCGGAGCATTTCTCGTTGTCCATCAGCGCTGGTACGACATTTGATGAGATTGAAGGGTTGACTGATGAATTGAAGGAGTTTATCTTTGCGGATGAGAACAGGAGGGATTACAAGGATTTGGATGTTGAAGTTTTGAATGTTGGGGACATGACGAAGTTGGAGCTGAGGATTAATCTTGGATACAAGGTATGTTCTTCCTCCCTTCATAACATGGTTCATACTAACAAAGTACTGTAGTCAAATTGGTCGAATGAGAAGTTACGAGTGACTCGACGATCGAAATTCATGTGTGCTTTGTTGAGTACGTTGAGGAAGGTTCAGATTAATGCCCCTGGTGGTGGAGATGTGGTTATTGGGGATGCGAATAGGCCAGTGTATTCGGTGGCCGTGAGTGATGAGGAGGCTAAGATGTCCCGGAAGAAGTATTTGGAAGAGAAGGAGAATGCTAAGTATGTGAAGGATAAGGGGGTGTGATCAAGTCAGTCGAGCGCGTAATAATTATTATCATTATAATATCCCTATCATCATTGTCACCACGGACGACTCACTCATCTACAATAACGGCAACATCAATCTTATGGACATGCTCACGTCCCTTGAGACCACCATTAGCCAGAAAGGGTTTTGAAGAGTGGAAGCAATATGCTGAGCGATCTTCCATGGTATAGCCCTTGATTTCTGATGTGCTGAGTATGATGTTACCATGGCATGAACCAAGACTCTATATCCGCCAAGGTAAGTGCACCGCAAGAGGAAAACCTGTCGGGAAGCACGAGTTGGACGCCGTAGATGAGGAGTGGAAGAGGTGATTTTTCCGTTTCCAAGTGAAGCGGGATCTGACTGCCCCAGATTATGTTCGCTGAAGCCGTGGGATGAGGTCTTCAATGAAGGTTGAACTGACCCTGATTGGCTGCCTGGACAAGGTTTCCTTGTGGTCTAAGCGTTCTGACGAGGCTTTGTTTACTTTGGATACACCAGGCTGTCGTCGCCTGACTTTCGAGGCGACCCCCCTCGTCAGCGCGTTCTCGCCTCAACTGATCACGATTCCTACAATCAACTTCCTTTCTCCCTCAACCTCGAACAAACACGCCACTGCCGGTGTGCAGAACACGGTGCCGTACTACTGCGTGTCCACCTTCTCTTGTCTACAGGTGTGTGACATTGAAATCTTACCCCTCTTGATCTTGCTCTGCAGCTTTCGTTCGTTTGTTGACTTTGTAGGTCTCGATCTCTTCATGAGTTCGAGTTCCAACAAACACTACGGTTCTACGGTCAGACCAGCAAGGATGAAAAATAAACAAGATCGTGCAGCTGATGCTGCTTCTCCAACAGTAAGTCTTCAATTGTTTCCTCATCTCATTTTGCACACTCTTTCAGACCTACCAGAGCGGCACCTTCCTAGATTCAATGCTCACGCTATACCTTCCAGTTGAACTCCTCCGCTTCACCCTCTCTTCAGCGCGCTACCTCCATACTCGGGCACACTGTTGGACCTAACCCAACAACGCCCAAGACTTCGGACTTAGCCGAGAAACTAAACGAAGTCAAAAAAGCCGACGAGGAGATCACAAGTCCAAATGCTGCAGCCCTCAAAAATCAGTCCAACGCCTCCAGCCCGGACCCAGCGATTCAGCTACTCCTACAGTTGGCGCAGAGCTCTGGTGTTGCACCTGTCCAAATCCCAGGAAACCTTTTGGCGTCCCTCTTGGTTTCCATGAGCAACCTCCAGACCCAAGTTTCTTCTCTTCAGGGAGATGTCGTTCGACTCAATAACGAGAACCAGATTTCTCGCACTCGCCTTGCCCATACCAAGTTGGAACTGGAAGCGACACAGGAACTGTGGGGTGTTACTGATATTCTTACATTCCCTCTGTTCCCCAAGCTACCTATCGAGCTACGACGCATGGTGGTAAGTGATGAAACTTTACTTTCATTCCTGACAATTTATTTGGGAACTGTTACTGACAGTCCAATTATACAGTGGCAGTTTGCTCTCTATATTCCGCGGGTCCTAGGAGCTATGCCAGCAGTGAAATTGAAACGTGGTCGGAAATCCACACACAAGCATTACGGTATACGTGACGTCTGCATGGAAGCCAGAGTTGAAGCCAAAAAAATTCAAACGAGCGCCAAGAAATTCATGGAGTGGGCTTACTTTGAGGAAGGTTGCCGCTTTATGAACTTGGAGGTCGATACAGTTTGGCTACATGGCAAGAGCGGATACAGCCCCCAGCAGTTTCTCTTCGACCTATCTGAAGGAGATGGAGATCCTGTTCCTTGGGGTCCGAAGTTCCCCTCAGTCGCACTAACATTCGAGGACTGGGAGAAACTCACCTGCATTATAGAAGATAACATCAACATGGAAAACTACTATCTTGGATCAAGGCTTTCTGGTATTGGTGTCAAGCATATTTCAGTCGTGGTTGGAGACACACGTCCTCTAAGCGCTCCCGATGTCCAGTTCGTCGCTCCCCAACGCGGACCCTCCCGCACCTTACCTAGCAAATACTTTCACCGCGTCGAGCCCGAGGTATTGCTTAACAGACCGAACTGTTCCATTCTCACTTGGAAAGTCTTGGCAGATTGGCATCTTGAATGCTTGGCCAACTTTCAAATGGCTCGAGAGGATATTCGGGATGACTACGAAGAGAGTAAGTGATGGCCAGAGATTCTCGTCTCGAAGAATGCCGCTGACGGGAGGCTCTGTAGATGAATTGGACCCTGCCGACGACGATCCTGATGACCCCAGGTACTCCCAGCCCGATTTATGTGATTGTTCGTGGTGGACTATCGAGACGATCCGTTTTGTGGGGGCAGTATCGGATTCTATGGATTCCTGAGGGGGATTGAAGGAAGACCAGGTATTCTCGACTGATGAAGTTGACCCATGGCCAGAAGCGGGCGGTCCTTTGAGGCATGGATTCTTCGAGCTTGCAGGTTTGAGAGAGTGTGTGGGATATTGTCAGCAATAAAGCTCCAGAACAATGAAAGGTTAATTGCAAACATACCTATCTCTGAGCAGGTTCAGCATTGTGACATCTCGTTCCAGCACCAAGTGGTAAAGCAATGTGTGCATTTCTGCCCCAACCACTTCCCCCTATTCCTAAGCGAGCCACCCAAATTGAAGAAGCGGGGTATTCACGCGGGGTAAACATTTTCCACGAACGGAGGCTAGAATACCCTGCAGATGACCATCAAACCTTGCAGCAGGGCTCGGATGTCAAGCTTCCACTGCCGGTACCTGAACCGTAGGGTTGTACTGAGGAGGTGGGCAATTTATCCCAGGTTTATTATGTTAGCGTGCCAATCGGGAGGGTTAGCGAGGAACCGCATAGGCTGATTGAACTTGAAAGATGTGAGTCTCGTGGAAGATATAAAGGGTCAATTTCAAAATCATTTGAATAGGTTGAAACTAGAGAACTCAACTAGCAAATATGTATCTCAATTCGGCTCTCCTCCTATCTCTTTGTGCTTCAGCAAACAGTCTTAGCACTCCGCCCAAGTCATTGGAGAAGCATCAAACCGCACCATCAACATTCACTAACCCAGTAGTATACTCTGATTTTGCAGACAATGACATATCCCGGGGTCCAGATGGCAAATTTTACTTCTCGGCCTCAAACATGCACTTCTCCCCCGGCGCGCCCATTCTCCGCTCTTCCGATCTGGTGAATTGGGAGACTGTCGGACATTCTGTGCCCACGCTAGCTTTTGGATCCGCGTACGACATGACGGATGGGATAGCGTACAGACGGGGAACATGGGCTTCGACGATGCGGTATCGTGCGAGTAATGGGCTCTGGTACTGGATTGGGTGTGTGGATTTCTGGGTGACGTACGTGTACACGGCGTCGAACGTGACAGGGCCGTGGAGTCAGCGGGCTGCTTTGTACGGGAAGTGTTATTACGATTGCGGGTTGTTGATTGATGACGACGATACGATGTATGTGGTGCACGACAATACGAATGTGAAGATGTCGCAGCTGTCGGCGGATGGGTTTAGTGAGGTGAATGTGCAGGATATCTTCTCGACTCCGGCGGGGTATTCGGGGTTGGAAGGGAATAGGTTGTACAAAAGAAATGGAGTGTATTACATTCTCGATGATGCACCTGCTGATGGAGCGACATTTATTTGGCAGTCGACCAGTGTGTGGGGGCCTTGGACGAGCAAGCTGCTTATTGAGAAGGTCAAGTCGCCTGTTGGTGGAGGCGGTGATCCGGATCAGGGAAGTTTGTAAGTTGATTGAGCTACAGCCATCTTCTGCTTTTCGCGATCCGCAGGACCTTTTTGTTGCCGAGAGAAAGTCAAAGGAACATTTACTAACTTCCAACAAAACAGGATTGAAACAGCAGCTGGAGATTGGTATTTCATGTCCTTCACGTGGGCGTATCCAGCTGGTCGGATGCCGATTCTTGCTCCAGTAACAGTAAGTAGTCATCCCGCCAATTGACTTTTTCAGACACTGATTTCCATCCAGTGGGGTGCAGATGGTTTCCCAGTTCTAACCACCGTGAACGGTACATGGGGAGTTACCTATCCTCTGCCACTGCCAACAGTAAAAACACCATCCTGGACCGGAACAGACAAATTCCCAGGAACAGCTCTGAGCGTACAATGGGAATGGAACCACAACCCCGACACGAGCAAATATGCTGTCAATAATGGACTCACTCTCTCAACAGCTACAGTGACCACAGATCTTTATACAGCTCGCAACACGCTCACGCACCGTCTTTATGGGCCGCTGCCTGTCGGCACTGTCCAGCTTGATTTCACAAACATGGCAGATGGAGATCAAGCAGGTCTCTCAGCGTTCCGAGATCAAGCTTCATATATCGGCATCCATAGAGCAGGAGGAAATTACCGCATCAATTTCGTCGACGGGTTGTTGCAGAACAAAACAGACTGGAGCACGATCTCCAACGGGACGATTATGGACACAGTCGATATATCAAGTAAGAGGAAGGTGTGGTTGAGAGCGAATATCGATGCGAGGGCTGATGGGACGAAATTGGCGACTTATGAGTACAGTTTGGATGGGAACGCGTTCGTGAGAATGAAGGGAGCGGCGGCGTTGAGTACGGGGTGGGAGATCTTTATGGGGTATCGGTTTGGGATATTTAATTTTGCGACGGTGGGGTTGGGAGGAAGTGTGAAGGTTTTGGAGTACACGAATGTGTGAGGAGGAGGGATGAGGGAGTAGCTAAGTTTAACCGCTTTGCAGATGTTCCATGTTTACTTGCTAGTCGAAATGAGTAACAAGAAAGGAAAGGAAAAACAGAAGAAACTGACGGGTAAGGTTGAAAACGGAGATGCCGATGCTTTTTATTAATATTTCCATTATACCCTATTAATCGGGCTATTGATGTTTGAGTAGCAATTTATTGACCGAGTAAACAAACGGCAGCTTCTCTAGCCGAACACCTCCTGATTCTCACTAGGACAGACTTCTACTTTGCAACGAAATTAACAAAGCATTGCAAGTATCAGCCTTCACGTTAAGAGTTCTTTCTGCAGCTCCCCCCCCATTTCAAGAAAGATAACTCTACTATCCGGGGAAGTACTGTACAAGTTAAGAAGTAGGCGGCTATGTTCTAGCTGCCAAAACCTTAAGCAATCCTCACTAAAACCCACCGTCGCCTGCCCAGAAAACACCTAGGCATTCTTCCATCCACCCAGCACTCGCCGCCTGCGCACTTCAGCCATTCTCAAGATTTTTGACCCCTCCCCTCTAAGTCTTCAATTATTTCTCGACCTTGATATCAATCAAGATCACTGGGCGCGCATAAAAAACCCACCTCTTCTCCCTTGCGGTATCCTCTCGACTGCACCGCCACACCCGCACTGCACCGCCACAGCTCGCTTCGCCTCCCCCTGCTGATCAGCACCCGCATTCCAAGCTCCAACATCGTCAGCCAAGGAAACGCCTTCGCTGGCGTGTCCAACCTGCATCCAAGGAAGAAAGACATCTGAACCTTGAAGTGCGCGTAAAACCTGATTTGGGCGAGTCAAATCATACGCTCGAGGTCTTGGATGTCTTGATTGCATTGCATTGCGTCGTTGGTTGTGGCTGGCTGGCTGGCTGGCTTGGAAGAAAGTGAGTGGTAGGTAGGTAGGTAAGTGGGTTGATTCCGTGTACCAAGGTATGATGTGTGATGGGCGGGGAGATAGATACATAAGAAGGCACTGTCCGCCTTTTACGCCTTCGAGGTTTGTTTTATTGAACGAAGTGAATCATTTATCCAAGACATACATACCTTGACTGAATCTGAAATAAAGCTATAAAGGCGAAGGACCTCCTCCCACACAACCTATTTCCAACCTCTTCATCTCACACAATCAACAAAAGCAAACCACACAGCACAACGCACAGCACAACACGACACAAAACACCAGGTCAAATCAATCAAACGAGACCAACCAGCAGCATGCCTTTCTTCTACAGCAAGCCCTTCGGCGGCCGTCGCGCAGGAGGAACAATCACAGCCGACCGCCACGGCCTCCGACGACCAGTCTTCCGATTCAGATGTTGCGGATTGAACTGTTTCCGCTAAGCTTTGCAGGTGTGGTGGAATAGGTATGTGTTTGTTTTGTTTTGTTTTGTTTTTATCATGCTACCTACCTATCTATACGATGGGTTTTGTTAGATTTTTCGCATGTAGTAGATGCTGACTGGGTTTGTTTACAGAGGTTAGAGGTTAGAGCGACTTCTGAGGATGTGATCCCGAATATGGCGGGGGTGCGCATGGGATGATGAAAAACGTGATGGCGTTTGGGACGGGGTGGACTGGGGTTTATATTTGCTTTGTTTTTTACGATACCGCAGGGTAATGCGATGGCTATCTTATGGCTTTGGCTTTGGCATGGTGGAATAGGGAAGGTTGTACAGTACATTATGGCTTCCGGCGGAGGGGAATGGATGCGTGGGGAATGCGTGGCTCGGAAGGATTGGTGGAAGGGGAGGGAGACACGGCGCAAGAGAGCGAGCGATGAATACGGACGTACTAGACCCTCCAATAATAGCATTCTAGATACTTATAATGAAATCATCAAAAACACACACAACTACGCCACATAATGTAATGCGAAGCCAATAAAATTGCCTGTTCAAACTGGTGGACATCAACATCAACCCCAACTTCTGGCTCAGATCTGGATCCATCACCAAGCCTATCAGGTAAGCTGACGAGGAGGTAAGAGCAGAGGAAAGAGCAAAATCCCCAAATCCACGACGAACGATCACCTAGTATTACAATATTCTCTACGTATACGATTACAAAAATTCCTATCATTTATTTTCTTCCAAGAAAAAAAAAAGCACACCCATCATCACGCCCACCTACCCGCCAAAGAAGTAAAAGGAGTAAAAAAAAGTCCACAATCCCATCCCATCCCATCTCGCAAATCAGACACACAAGTAAGCCAAGTTTTGGTATTTCAAGCAACGAATCCATCTATCCCAGCCGTCCCGCCAGCCCTGCCCTGCCCAGCCCAGCCCAGACAATCAAGCCTCGAGCCGAGTCTTGTGAAGAAGGTCCAAAAGAACGTTGTTGTGATTGGTGAAGTATCGATCGTTTGGGGTATTGTGAAGGAAGAAGTTTTTGGTATCGCCGCCGGGAGTGTCGCAGAAAACGGAAACGCGATAAAAGCAGAAACGCAGGAAAATAATCAAGCAAGCATAAGATCAACGCTGCATAAGCCATGAAATGTACAGAGAGGTGTAAAGGTCGAGATCGAGGTCAAGGTCATAGCTGGAAGGGGGAACGTATAGGTAGGGAGTTGGGTCGTGTGGTAGTCCATTGTGTATCCATTGCCATTATCTTGTTCGAGGTCGAGGAGAGAAGGGAAGAGAGGCCGTAAGAAGGAGAAGAGAGCGAAGAGAGGCGTCTATTTCTTGACTTGGGAAGCACCTGCTGGTGGGGATTTGACGTTGTTTGATAGCCATGCCTGTTTACATCATCAGCAGATACCCAGTAGAGCACAACAGAGTAATACATACCAATCCTTCCAGTAATCCCTCTCCAGT
Organism: Leptodontidium sp. MPI-SDFR-AT-0119; assembly: GCA_020726505.1. NCBI lineage: Eukaryota > Fungi > Ascomycota > Leotiomycetes > Helotiales > Leptodontidiaceae > Leptodontidium > Leptodontidium sp. MPI-SDFR-AT-0119. The sequence continues at coordinate 628,285 of JAHLEZ010000024.1, forward strand.
CGTCGCACAACTAGGCACCACAAACCAGATCTTGTCTTTCAGTTGTGTAAGTTTGAGCGCATCCGTTACTTCTTGTGGTTTCATTGCTGTGATATTTTAGTCCTTGGCTCCTCGACCGCGCCGGGGCACCAGTAAAGCTTACCTCCAGGGATATCTTGCTTGTTGGCAAACACCAAAAGTAATGACTCCTTCATTTCCCGGTCGTTGATGATGCGATGTAATTCCTGTCTTGCTTCGTCTATCCGTACCTTATCCGATGAATCGATCACGAAAATAAGTCCCTGAGTACCTATTGTAGATGATTAGCCCCTATCCATCTGCAAGCCTCATGCTCCTATATCTCCATTCCAATCCATCTGCAAGAAGATTCAAACATACCACTGAAGTAATGTCTCCACAACGGCCTGATCTTGTCCTGTCCACCAACATCCCACACATTGAACTTGACATTCTTGTATGTGACGGTCTCGACGTTGAATCCTACTGTGGGAATAGTTGTGACGTCTTGATTGAGCTTGAGCTTGTAGAGGATGGTTGTCTTTCCGGCAGCATCGAGCCCCAGCATCAGCAATCGCATTTCTTTTGATCCGAAGATCTTGCCCATCATCTTGGAGATTTGGCCTCCCATGTTGACGGTTTGTGGAGGGTAGAGGTCGTGGGAATGTCGTGAGGGAGGAGAGAGTTTGGGAGGAGGGTGTTCGTAGACAGTAGAAGGTATGCGCTCGCTTGTGTTAATGCTCGAGTCAGTGTCCGTTCACCGTCACCGTTCACTGGGCTCTAGTGTTGTGTTTAGTCGGATGCAATCGTAGAGGCGTGTCTGTGTCGTTCTAGTCTTGCTCGTAGTGTACTGAAGCCGAAGCCAACGCCAATGTCAATCCAATGCTGTCGCACAAGGCTGAAACCTCCTTTCTTTTGTGTCTTGAGCTCTGGTCGCGTGGGAGTCTGTCTGCCTGGCCTTGGTGTTTCGTTCTGCTGGAGGGTTCGTCGGAAGAGTGTTGCAGTCACAAATGCAGGCACAGGTCTAACGGAGATATTCGTGAGGATGAGGAATGGCTTGATCGTTGCGCGGGAGTGGCGTGGCTTGTGTGTGTGCGACGGATCGAAGGGAGTCGTTGATCGAGATTTAGATCTCAAAAGTTAGACGCCGGGAAATTGAAATTCTTCGAGTTTGATTGCAATATCGGGGCTTTGCTTTGGTTTGGCCAGAGACGCGGTTGTTTCAGGGGTTGACCGCGTCTAGCGTGATGGGAGTAGTGTGCCAAGGGTCATGTGACAGAGATGCATTCAAGGTCAGCTGCATTTCAGGGGAGTTACCCAGGACCCGAGGAGCACTCTGGGTGACAGTCATATATCGAGGAACAGATCTGCAATTAGATGCTTAATTCTTGCTTGTAGCTGGACTAATATACAGACAACTCCAGTAACACCTTGCCGTAGCTTTTCCATGCCATTTGGGTATATCTACCGATAACGCCAACATGCTCCCCTGAACTCCATCATGAATGTTAATTGCCTTTTCGCATTGCTTATCCCTTGTGGTCCAAGACAAATCGGCGAGCAATTGACTTCTCAACATCCTCTTCTTCAAACAACACGAGAACTCTTGCGCCACCATCCACCATAGACTTGACTTGAGCGCGATAGAATGTCGTTGCGGCAGGATACAAAGCTAGCACCTGTTTGCCAGGTTCATAGTCTCCCAGGGGAGTGCCTTCGGGCGGGATAGGTACCATTTGGGACGCAGAAGACTTGTAGATGTTGTTGCCACCAACCGCATCAGGGTCAATGTCCTTCACATCATATCGTCGACTCTTGCCCTCTCCAATAACCCGTACAACCTCACCCTGGATCCAATCTTGATCTTCAGGCTTGCTACTGGGGAGTTTCCTCTTGAATGCAACTTCTTCTTTCAAAGAGTACATGATCTTGGGCTTGCTTGCTCGCTCACTGACTTCAGCTGCCGTACCATCGAGCTTGTCCGTGTTGCTTCGTGGGGGTTGACTACTTGTCCTTGAACCTCCAATCTTGCGAACATGTCGGTTGTCTGCTGGTGATGGGACTGGAGAGTCCGATGGCCCATCAAAATCAATCCCAGAGGTTCTCGAGCTAGAATTCCTTGCTGACTGTAGCCCTTCCTCTTGCTCAAATGTTTTTTGAACATCGCCCAGAAGTGTGATTCTTGTCAGGAGTGATTCATCAGTTGCTCTAACCTTCTGCTCTTCGGCTATTTTGACCTGCTCGCGGTACAGAGCCTCCAATTCATTGTGTTCTGAGATTGGAACGCCTTCGATGGTTAGCAAGTAGTAGTAGTGGCACCAATTGGATGCATACCCAGCCCTTCGTCTTTCCTCTTCCTCATGCGCTGTTCCAAAAGCAGTATCTTTTCTTTGAGAGACTTGGCCTTCCTCTCGCCATCTGCAATAGCATTTACCGCCTTTCTGATTTCATCGGCTATTTCTGCTCGATTGACTGCATTGTCATCAGACCCTCCACGGGGCCCGTTTCGAGGCGCACCCCTTCGCTGCGAAGACATTCTTGGCGGGGCTGCTTGTAGAGCGGGAGATTGGGTTGTCTGATCTGGTGCATTCGACGCAGATAACTGGCTAGAATTGGCTTCCGTCCGGGGTCTGGATTTGTGAGGGGAGAGATTGGTGGTAGTAGATGGGGGCAGCTGTGAGTTTGCGGAAGCTAGAGGATCCGGAGAAGACGCAGTTGCTCGAGAACCGACTTTGGCTGAAGGATCTGATGTCTGACGCCGGCGAGTGGGAGTTGTATGAGGGTCTCTGCGGGAGGTTCGAAATGGTGGTGTTTTCGGACTCGACGTTGCAGAGCTTCTACCCTTGCGATCACTGCGTTGCAGCTTTTCTATGCCCTCAGTTACCCTTTGCAGCGCAAGGTCGTGGTCTCCTGCGGCAAGTCTGGCGATCTCCTGGTTCGAAATGTTAGACGGCATTTTGGCATAGGGAACGAACGCAGCACAAGGCAATTAATTAATTGGTTGGGATGTTTTGGATGTGCCAATGAAGTACGGTGCAGTGTGATACTCATGGAGGAGGAGGAGGAGGAGAAGGAGAAGGAGAAGGAGGAGGATTGACGAGATACAATCAATCAATGTCCTGTCGAGTCCTGCTTTGCTTTGCTTTGCCCTCCGCTGCCTTCTCCTTCCTGCCCTGGCTGCTGCTTGCTTGCTGTGGGAAAGGGAAGAAAGAAAGGGTCGCATGGCACAACACGTACTTACCTACTTGAAGGTAGTTCTTGGTACCTTCCTCAATTGAGGTGGTTGAGGTGTGCCAGTTGGGGCGGAGGGGGAATGGAGAGATTGGAAGGGAAGAAGGAGCGGCTCTCAGCTCAGTGATGAATGACGGAGATCGACATCGATCCAGGGCGGAAGTTCAGCCTTACTGACTGGACTTGATCTTGATGACACAGCAGCGCTATGACGTTCTTTGATTGGCTAGGCCCCAGGCTAGCGCGGGGTATGGTTTCCAACCCAAGTCCAGTCTCCCCGCGGATCCCCTCCCCTCTCCCCGAATAGCTTCAACTCTTACGACGTTCAATGGTTCGGCTATTCCATCCCTTATCCTATCTATCACGATGCAAAGTTCTTTAGGCCCTTCGATTGTAGTATAAGTCATCTTAAAACATCGGAACGGGTGCAGAGAAATAAATTATCACCTCAATAAACGTCACAACTTAGTCAAGACACCTCCATTTGGGTATACTCGTCGGTTTCCTGAGTTTTTTTCGCTTTTTTTACCGACCTGCGCAAGCAGGTCGGAACCAGCAACTTGGACATACCAGCAACTTGGACACAGCGGGGCCGGCCTAATTAATTACTTTACACAACCAATTCTAGTCCGTTTGACTTGATTTTTTCATAGAAAGATGCGCGATAGTTGAAATAATAATTACCAAACAAGTGCATTAGGGTTAGGGCTAATTAATAAGGTGTTGTATTAAGTTTAATATGGTTTTTGGGTGTAGATTTGGCAGGTCTTGGCGCCTCGGGACTTCGGTGCAAACCGCGTCCGCATTTCCCTACTAACACGTAAAAACGCGATTTATCTTACTCACACACATACACCATTCAATCCAGACCACGAACTACGCCTATAATGGCCAAATCTACGCCTCAAATCAAGCATGGAGGGTCTAAGAGGGGCAAGAAGAAGACCTCTTTAGATACTAGTATTGCTCGTATACGGAAGAAGCCCAAATACAAGACCCCCGCATACATGAGCCAGGAAGCTAGGATTCAAGCTGCCTTGGAGGCATACGAGAACCCCGACGACACCGATATTACCAGTCTACGTATTGCCGCTGGCGTCTTTGGTGGAGTCAGCTACTCTACGTTGAATCACCGTTATAAGAAGAGAGACAGTTCAAAGAATTTGGCTGAGAATGGAGGCCATAACAAGAAGTTAAATGAAGCTCAAGAAGCATCTTTGATATAGTATATTAATATTGCTATTGAGAGAGGCTTTCTTATGAGATATAATATAATTGTTGCGGCTGCAACTATAATATTAAGTCTCTCAATGGAAATTTTCCAGCGAATTGGACAGAATTGGGCCAAAAGATGAGTTAATAGAATGGACGCTGCTGGCCGATATCATGCTTTACGAACTACTCCAATGGACCAAAAGCGCAAAGATTGTATGACGATTGAAGAGATTACTGGTTGCTTTAAGAAGTTAGCTATGGTAATAGCCAAATACTTAATACATTAGAAAGATATCTTTAATATGGACGAAATTGGCTTCCGGGTCGGGTGTATTAGTAGTACAACGGTTATTACGCACAAGAACATCAGGAAGGTACGTTTTCCTACCTAAAAAGCGCTTATCCCGATGACTGAGTACGTATTAACTGTTTTTAGGTTTACACCCGTGACCCTGTCGACCGCGAATCTGTGTCAGTCATTGAGTGTATCTCTGCCGCTGGCTACGCCATTGATTACTACATCATCATGCCGGGGGCTGTCTACCAAGAGAAGATGTTTAATAACAACTTACCTCCAGGCACAAAGATCTCTTGTAGTGAAAAGGGGTATTCAAGTGACAAGCTTGCATTAGAATGGCTCAAACACTTTGATCAACAAACCAGAAGCCGCCAACAAGGTCAATGGCGTCTCTTGATATTTGATGGCCATAGTAGCCATATAACGTATGAGTTTATCTCTAGGTGTGAGCAACTAAAGATTATACCTTTCTGTTTAATTGCTCACTCGACACATGCTACACAACCATTAGACGTTGCTTGTTTTCAGTCTAAAAAGCATTGGCATGGACGAGCAATTGAAGATAGAATTAGAGACGGTTGCAACACCTTCACCAAATACACCTTTCTTTAATGCCTTCACCAAATCAGAGCTAAAACCTTTAAGAAAGAGACAATTCAGTCAGCCTTCAGGCGTACTGGCATATGGCCATTAAACGCGGATGTCATCATTTCAGCTTTTAAGCTTACCCAGGATACCCAAATGGGCGATAAAAACACCGGTGGACGGGTGTACAACTATACCCTGGATGATCCATCTAATATAATCAATGTTCCTACATTTAACGAACCTGTATCACGCTGGGTACCAGCTAATAATCGGTTTTAGGAGGCCGAAACAGCGTCAGACGACGAATACGACTATATTCCGTGGATTCAGGATGATGGGGCTTTCGACGATAAGCTAGAGGACGGAATCCAGCTCCCACAGCTCCCACGTGACGGAGATATCGATATTACAAACGACTTGATAGCTCCATTAGCAAGCTCTCGTATCGACGAATTACTCGATATTCAAGATTCAATGGAGGCAGTAACTCCAGAGCCAGAGCAACCTCCGCAACCTAAAGGTATAGAAGACTACGGCGATTACGGCTTTAGAAAGACGGCGGAAGATCCACGTTGGTACAAGAAGACGCCATTTTTTGATACACCATACGGAGCTAAAGGAATCAACGCACACGCCCAATTTCTGGAAACCTACGAAGATATATTATCGTCTCCATCAAAGCGACTCTCTAATAAGAAGTTCCGGAAAGGTAGTACAGTCAATGCAATATTAGGCGACGCCGCGCGCCAAGAGCTTACTTCAACCGTATTAAATAATACCTGGGGCAGCCAATCCCTTGTGCTTAATGACGAAGATGGTGCTAAGAGAGTCAAATCACGCGGCGGGGGCCGTGTAATCTCCTCTGGGGAAGGGTTGCGAATCATCGGCGACAAGAACGAATCTGCCCAGGAGTCCAAACTTACGAAGCTCCGCAGAGAGGCAAATATTGCTGGAAATATATTAAAGATAGAGGAAGAGAAGGTTGCTAGAGCTCAAGCTCGACAGCAAAAGAAAGAGGAGAAGGAGACTGCGAAGGTTCAAAAAAGAATAGAAAAGGCACGTATTCGGGAGGAGAAAGCTCAGGCTAAAATACAACAAAAGCTCGACAAAGCTGCGAAGATACAGGCTTTAATTAGTGCTGGGAAGAAGCCTAGGGGTCGGAAACCAAATACAATTAAAGAGGAAGAGGCCACACAGCAAGAAGAGGCTATACAGCAAGAGCCTGTGGTTATGGCCGCATCTCAAAGACCAATTCGTACCAAGAGACTAACACAAAAGGCGATTGAGATACTTAGCGACGACGAGCAAGAGGGTAGCAGTGATATCGAGAGCCTTGTAGAGTCAGATTTGTCCGCTGATTCCGATTCCGACGTTAATTTAACTGATAATGGTGGTGGTGGGCCTGTAGATTACGATGATTACGATTGAGGAGTGTCAAAGTTGGTGGTCGGATGGGGATTACATAAGCGAGTGCACCCGAAATCCCCTTTACTTCAATTAATTACAATACATAATATAAAATCAAATGACGTCATCTAAGTTGTGACTAGTGCAGAAATTTATTCCGCATCTAATGGTTCATCCCCGAAGTTGATTGTATTAGTAGTTAAAAAGTTATTACTTGATTAAGTCGACCGTCGCTGTGTCCAAGTTGCTGGTATGTCCAAGTTGCTGGTGCCGACCTGCTTGCGCAGGTCGGCCACTTTAACGAAAAAAATCAGGAAACCGACGAGTATACGCATCTCATCTCATCTCTTCTCTCAAAGTCAAATCTCTATCCTCTTTCCCATCCTCACTTACCTCGCAATCTTCCCAAACCTAATCTAGTTCACCTACTTCTCAGCAACAACCTTCTCACCCATCTCCTTCGCCTCCATCTCGGCCCTCTCCAGCGCCCCCGGCTCAAGTAAATCCACTCCCAACCGTCCCGCCTCCTCAATCTCCCTGATAGGACCAACGAACCACTTCCTCGCCCAAAGCACCCAAGCACTCAAGCTGAAAATAGCAATAATCCCCACCGCCACAACCGTATAATTCAGCGACTTGCTGGTGACAGGGTTCGCAGTCGGGAGGCAGAAGATGATGGTGATGAAGCCGATCCAGGCGACTGCTACGAAAGCCACGGGGCGGGAGAGGAGACCGAGGTTGAAGGGGCCCTTCATGGATGTGAAGGAGCGGTGGTAGATTAGTCCGATGAGGATGGGGATGCCGTAGGAGATGTACAGGCCGATTGTGGCGATGGAGGTTGCGGCTGCGAAGGCGACGGAGGAGCCGAGGGAGGGGAGGGCGAGGCAGAAGGAGAGGAAGGCTGCGAGCCAGACGGTGCGGATGGGGGAGCGGAATCTGCTGTCGACTTTGTGGAAGAAGTTTGGCTGGAGAAAAATGAGTAAGCTGGATGGTCTTGTTCGACTGTGCTGTTTGTTTTGCTGCGATTTTGAGAGGGGAGATTGGGACCAGAGGAAAAGGGGGAAGAAATTGAAAAGGTACTTACAATCCCACCATCTCTCGCGAAAGCAAACATCATTCTCGAATTCGATGTCATAGAGAAAAGGCCACAATGCCAAACACAGATCATAACAAGCGACATAACCACAACGGCGCCATCAGTCCCGAAAACATCCACGAAAATCTGGAGTACAGGCTGCCCATAGTCACTTCCAAGGGTAGCATCGAAATCCTGAATAGAGAACAGAAAACTCAGAATAACGAAGAATCCGAAGATGGCTGAGAAGCCCACGGAGCTGATGACGCCGATGGGTGCAGACCAGGAAGCGTTCCTCGTTTCTTCTGAGAGATGGGCAGAGGCGTCAAAGCCGGTGAGTGTGTATTGAGACATCAGAGCACCGCAACAGGCTACGTATGCTGGGGAGGCTCGGACGCTCCATCCTGGATCGCCGGTGCCGTCGTAGAAGGTTGCGAAGACGAATTTGGCGCTCTGGTGAGTTGGGGCTTTGGCAAGGACGGCGATGGCAATTGCTGTTACGCCTGCGGAATGGAGAGCGATGGAGACGTTGTTGAGGTATTTGAGGACGTGAACACCGAAGGTGTTGACAACGCCATGGGAGATCAGGACGGCGGCGTAGATTCCAATTGTCTTTGCGGCTGTGGGCTCGTAGCTGGACTTTACAGTTGCGGTTGTTGAAATGAGACCTGCACAGCCGAAGGAGATACCAGTTGTGACTGCGACTTGACCGAGGAGGTTAAACCTGGAGTTGTTTGTTAGCTGAGTGCGTGGATTTGGGTTTGGAGTGTGGAAATATGGCCTTGGAGTGGAATGGAAAGAGGGAAGTGTACCATCCAGTCACCCATGAAGCAAAGGCCGACCCTTTTGGTGGAGCAAGTATCGCTGCCCAGTAGTATGGACCACCTGCAGTTGGGATGGCAGAGACGATTTCTGCCATTCCGAGAGCGACGAACATGGTGAAGATCGAGACGACTATCCATCCTACGCTCATGACTTTATGGTTTTATATCAACTCCATTCCTTCTTCTTGTGAGATTCGTTGGACATACCTCCAGGTCCACCAGTGTTCAACCCATAAGAGAAAAGGGTGGTGATACCGGTAATCACTGACTGTTTGTGGAATTAGCATATGTCTTGATCGCAGGAGGTGCTCGTATGAAGCTTCAGCAGGCTTAGAGAAACTCACGATGATCGAAAACGAGATTCCAAAATTATGCGCAAGACCCCAATCTCTTCGCAATTCTTGCTTGTATCCCAGAGCAGCAAGAACAGCTTCATCGTCCATTCCAGCCTTCGAGTTCGTCCTCACAACCGGTTCCGCCATATTGACCGATCGATCGATTGATAGATCTGAAGCTTTTCAGGTTCTATTTAGTTGTACTGTACAGCACAGCAACACAAATTCGAAGCACGAAACTTCGACCGAGGGAGGTCGCAGAGCTATGTACGGAGTAAGTAAACATGCACGCAACCCTGTCGCGGCATCCCCGAGCTACTAATCGGCCCAAGCCATGAACATGTCATGTATCTATCTCTCTCCACCAGAGCAGCTTCACAGTGCAACTCACTCGCACACACACTTCCTGCCATGTCGGCGGTGGCTTTCATGCTGCAGCTGTGATTGCTCGACCCTATCAGCCTCGCGATAAGAGCTCGCCGCGCTAGACCGTGCAAGGAGGTTGTATTGGCCAGGTGTGTGATGTGCAGCAGGGGGGGAGGGGAGGCATGGTGATAGATAGATAGATAGATAGCAGGACCCTCGGCTTGGGATTTGTCCACTCAGATTTGAGGGGATGGATTGGATTGGCAATAACACGGCATCGGGAGAGTAGAAGTGCAAATGATGCTGGTTGGGACTTTGAGATGCAGCGGGCATGAGTTGATTCCCACACGAAATGAACAGATGCTGTGGTATGCAGATATTCGGACCAAATTCATAGAAGCTGGCCGTGGCATGTATCTAGACCAGTCTGGAAGGTTGGACCTGCAGTGATTTGATGGGATGGATCTTGTGGTGGTTTGGTAGTTTGGTAGCTGGAATGAGGGGCTCGCTTGTCGAGCTGGATAGAGCCGACAGTAGACTACAGTAGCCCGCGGGGAAAGGAACGGGATAGACCTGCCATTTTGAGGGCATCATGTGTATTTCCAGAGAGCTGGACACCCAACAATGATTGGATATAGCTGCAAAGTTTGATTGGAGACTCCTCTAAATGCCCGAAAGAGGTGTCAGCAGAGCGTTGGTCGGGTCTGACTTCAGACCGGGAACAGCAGAAAATCAAGATGCTGCGATAAGAGCGACGATGAGGTTGACGGCTTCGATATTACTGTTGATGTTTCCTGCCGTGTCGACAAGACTTTGTGGATCCTTTTGAACGGCATTTGCAGGCTTAGTCCTTGAAGTTAAGAAGTCTTAGTGAGGGACGCCAAGGATGTTGGCATGCTTGAACGAACACTGGCCTTGGCGAAGCAGAGGAGATAGAAGCGGGTCTTGGCTCATCGGCTACCTAGAGATTTTGTTTTTTTTTTTAGAGCTTCGTCAGGGAAGATTTTACTAGCATGATGAGAACTCGACCTTTGGATTTTCCACAGAGTGAGCTGTCATTTGTTTCCTACGAGTGTCCGCTCGATGAGAGGCATGTGTATGAGGACAAGCGGCTTTACTTTTGAACTTTATTTATTTGATATCATTTCCTGCCTCTTTGATGTTTAGGTAAATGTCATGATGAATTTTCCTGGAATCTAAGAATTTCCGGCATGAAATCCTTCTTGCATGGAAGTTAAAGTGGTGTATTGTGGGTTGCGGTGATCTGGAATCGAGACTGGGGAGTCCAATAATCGAACACTGAGGATCCAATATGTCACCATCGAAGCAGCTTGAGCTTAATCGTAGGTGTGTTCTTTCCATTCTAGTCCAGCAACTTTATTAATAATTTCGGCCATAAATTAATTGTCAAGAAAAAGTCTCGCAGTGTAAACCTTCTCATCACCTTCGACCTGATGGCCAAAGCCAAGTCCTACCTTCTGACCGAAACTTGACTCAGCACCTACCCTAAGTAATCCACTTCCATTCAGATATTCATAAAACTGCGTCAAATGAATCCCTCTGGCCATCCAAATACGCTTCTGTTCCAGTGGTGGAACGCGGGGTAAACAGACATCTCGCTTACTCTAGTGAGAGCACAACTCCCTCCTCTTCTCCTATGAGGTAGTTCGGGGCTACGGATGACTTTCACTTTAGAGAAACTTCATTGGGTTTGAAGCGAAGCTCACGTCTTCATTTTCCAAATCTGTTAAACGTCGATAAGTAATGTGGAAGTGATGCTGCGACCTTCATGGATGCGCCAACCCTCGGTACAACAACGATCCAAGGTCTTTGCTTCGTCTTGCTGGCCATTACACACTTGCTAGTACCTTACGAGACGTGCTATTTTGAGGGCATCTATTTAAACCGCTCTCCATAAACGAGGTTATGTTTATCATGCTAGTGGAAATGCCATCACGGGCGAATTTACTTTAGCAAACGGGGTTATGACAACCCTTGCCGCTAGAGAGACGCCTATTAAGATGGGATCGGAGCAGCCTACAAGTACAGCTAAGGTCAGCAGCAAGGTATACTCTGCTACATATTCCGCTCTATCTTCAGGAGTATCATCATTATCCTCATCCACAGGATTGTCCACCATCACATCTGGCGACATGAACGCTGCGACTAACACTTCTGCCACACCAACCTCATCAACTGCCAGTGCAGAGAAGTTGAAAGCCGGAGCTGTCGTTGGGGCACTAGGCTTAGTCATTGGTCTTATTTTATAAATTTTGGAGTAGAGTCACTAGACAGAGATGGAAACGTCGTGACTAGCCATGTAGCTGGGGACAGACTGTTGGATGAAATTTATAATTCTATGTGCCGAGCTTGACTCTTTAGGAATATATTCTAGAGCATTTGCGTTGATCTCAAGATTAATGCCAAGTCTACCTGAAGATCAGGCACAGTATCAATGGAAGAATATTTGTCAGAATTCACAAAACCGAGTGAGCTGAAGCAGGAGACCTGCAACCTTGGGCTCATTTCTGTCCCAAACTTGACAAATATAATGTAGAAAGTCTTATTCAATGGGATTTTTGAGGCTTCAAGTCGACGAGATATCTCCGACCGAGAATGTATTCCCGAAACTAATATTTTCAATATATCCGAATCTGCCCCTCCTGTTAAGTGAAACACCAATGACATCCCGTCAAATTGTCACTGATCTTTGATTGGACAATTCATTACCATTGAGTAACATGACGTTGACGAAGGGTCCAATAAATAAACAGATTTTGTTGAGCGCCCGACAATCGAGGCCTGAGTGCGGCTGAGTATGTCTCTTGTGGCGGCAAAAGCCCGCATAGAAGGCAGATCTCAGTTCCGTGTACCTGGTTGCGTCGGATGCCAATCTGGACTTGCTTAAAAATGTTTACTAGATCTTGAAGATGCTGGTGACGTGTAAGATTCGGTCAACATGGGGGTATACGTTGCAAATTTGTACAAAGTCTCTATTGTCTCTCCCTATTCCGGTCGACAACAAACCTCTAGAAATTACAGATGCTTACAGACCTTGATGCTCCAATCACATACTTCTACATCATAGCACCACGAAGATATTTTTCAGACAGTAGCGATCCTTCCCCACTAGGACATCCTCTCAAGTTCCAATTCTCTTGAAAGACAGCCAAGAACCGGTTCCCGAAGGCTGCAATGACAGAGCGTATCTCCTCATGGGATCCGAAAGACTTCAAGGCTCGCGGCATTCCTTCCAAGAACCTCATCAATGTCTACAAGGGATGGGGTGAAGGTGGCTACGACAACATCTTGACTGAAAATATCATGATCGAGTACGACCAACTGGAAGCCATGAGCAATCGCATCATTCCCCTTGAAGCTGGGTTTTCCGGTCCTCGATTCGAGGTGTTCAAGGAACTGGCTACTGCGGCGAAGACACATGGTTCTTTGATTGTTGGTCAAGTCAGCCATCCAGGACTACAGGCCGAGAACAGACTTCAGAAGAACCCGATATCTACTTCTGACATTCAACTTGAAGGCTAGTTACCTTGTGCACGGTCTTGATGTTCACCAGCTAACAATTCGCAGGCCAAGTGATGGGTATGGAATTCGCCAACCCCCACCAAGCCTCTCAGGAAGAAATCGACGGCGTCATCTAATGTTTTGCACACGCCGCCGAATATCTCGAGAAATCTGGTTATGATGGGATCCAACTCCACGCCGCCCATGGATATCCCCCAGCACAATTACTATCCCAGTCAATAAATCAGCGGACGGACAAACACGGTGGTTCTCTCGACAACCTGCTGCAAATCATTCTAGAGATCACCAAGCAGTCCGTAAGCGAAGGGCTTCTCCCCCGAGGAAGCAAAGAAATTGTGTGAGGCGCTGGAAAAGGCGAATTTCGATTTCACCGAGCTCTCGCGCGGAACGTACGAGAGCTTGGCGTTTGAACATAAGAGAGAGAGTACTGTCAAGACTGAATCGTTGTTCATTGAATTTGCGGAGGAAATTGTCACGCCTCTCACCAAAACCAAGCCCTACGTAAGAGGTGGTCTGGAGACAGTTGGTGCGATGGTAAAGGCTCTCGACACGGTCGACGGTGTTGGTATTGCACGACTAGCTTGCCAGGAGCCTCATCTACCTAGAGATATTTTGGATAGGGACGTTACAGGAGCGATTCAGATGAAATTGGATGACAATAACTTTGGCTTGACCAATGTCGCGGTTGGCACCCAAATCAGACAAGTTGGAAAATATTAACAGCTAATTGATTTGAGCGTGCAGGAAAATATTGATGGGTTCTTGAAAGATATGGAGGCGTGGGGGAAGAAGTTGGGGAGCGTGAAGGAGTATAGGTACATAATGTACATTGATCTTAGCAGGGCTGCAAAACCATACGGCTCAACTTGGGAACGTTTAAACTTATAAAAATACACATAGAGCAAGGTTTCCAATTAATGACTTGATTCCCGACTGGCCTCACAGCTATGCCTTTTTCATTCTCTAAGTCATGTGGTGGAACAACCTCGTTTCGTTCCGATATTTTGTCTGACATTTTTAACCCCATAGACTTAACGGCATCAACATGTTATTGTTTATCAGTAAGCATGTGAATAATTTCCCAGGTGATTTCTTATCTTTAGAAGGTCTCGCAGCTGTTGAATTACGAAAGTTAGAGCTCTATTGCCAAATATTTGAAAGTGACGTCGATGACGCTCCTCGCCCGGAATACTAAAAGTTTGGATGAGCGGCCCACAATTCAAAGAGCTAGAGCTGGATGAATGACGACAGAAATATCGCGATCATATTTGGAAGTCCAGATACCGACACCGATATCGCAGTTTTGATTCCACAGCTTTCTATGCGTTCGGCACGTCGCTTTTAGGTGCAATGCACCCACCTTGCGCTGAGATGCACTCAAACTTGCATGTGACCATCCAACATGTGAGTTGCAAGTTGCAAGTTGTCCATCTAAGTCCAACTACGGGTCCAATGTGTCTTGAATGGAATAGTTCTGAGTTACAAATTTCGTGTGTAGATGCGATGAAGATTGGACATTCAGGGACGTTTCTAATCTTACGAGTCGAGAAGTGATCCTCGCTGTCACTCCGGAAAGAACGAACTCAAATTGCAGCTTTCTGCAAGATTGACAGCGACGATCCCATGCTAGTCATCAAATTCGTCCTTTGATAGGGAACGTTAGCTGCATTACGAACCGACTCAAGATGGTCGAGACTTCTGCATTGCGATCAGTATTGCGATTGCGTGAAACAAATATTTCATCAATTGACACAGAGAATTGAATTGTGAGCATTGCTTAAATTCAGACATAACTGCTTGAGACAGCCATAGGTTGAAGGAGTGTGATTAGGATTAAGCAGTACTTGACAGTAGAAACGTGACGTTGAGTCTATTAGTTATGCCCTCCAGGATCCGGGTATATAACAAGTCGCTAAGAGAGTGGAAGCTCCACCAGATCTGGTGAATCCATGTCTACATTTTCTCCTCCTGTCCCGTCTCCTCAGATCTCGTCCCTCCACCGGACCACAACCTCCATTAGTGACCAAAGTTAAAACTCCAAACTGATGAATCGTCGTAATGTTCATTCCGATTTCCATTGCCGTCTACCCCAATGTTCTCCAAACCGATACCAGAGAGAAAGTTGAAACACCCGTCTACATCCTCCACTCGTAGGCCTGTACCCTACAAAGCGAACGCAGCAAGTACGACAGCGCAGGCGGCAAATGCGCCTCCATTGACCCTTGAGGCGGCGCCAGTTGCTTGAACAGGACCACTGGTAGTTGCCGATGGAGACGACGAGACTGTTGCTGCGGGTGCGCTGGTTGCAGGATAGCTCGCTGGTACGCTTGTCGCTGTGGGCTTGCTGCTGGTACTGGGGAAGTAGGATGCGTAGGATCCAGCGTTTGTCGCAGATGTCTGAACTGAAGAAGCCGCATTACATATTTCGCCGGTGATAGAGAGGGTTTCTGGGGCAATGTCAGTTCTCGACCACGGGCATATGAAACCAGGATGTCAACATACTCAGTGCATCGTCTTGCGAGCAAGCAGATAGAACACAAGGTGTCGCGGCCTTGGTGATATCGTCCTTCTTTGCACCACATTGACACGCGTAGTCTGAGATTCCACATCCATTTGCTGTTGACGCGCTCGCCAAACAACTGATTGCACACGATGGTAGCTGCGCAACGAAGCTAGAGGCACTTTGCGAAGCGACCAAGGTTGCCGAGATGGCGAAGACGAAAGCGTATGAGAATTGCATTTTGACGCTTTTGAAAACGAGTGGCCTGTATGTCGACGTCGAACTTGATACTCGAGGATGTTCGTGAGTATGCAAGAAGGAAAGCTGAGAATGCAATTGACAACAAGGCGGGAGGGAGGGAAAAGTACCTCTTTCAAGGGAGTGATAGCACTTGTCTGGATCAGGTTGGTCGTGTGCTTGTGGCTTGTCTAATTTTTGGACTGGCTCATTACCTTATATAACGGGTAAGGTCCAGGGTTTGACCAAATCACCGTTCACCTCTCGGGGCTCGCGTACCTTTTGCCAATTTCTATGGATTCGCTCCGAGTCTAAGCAGGGTCTAGGAGCATCAATTACCACCAAATGCCAACTGCTGTCATCATCGCCACAAGTGCGAAGCAATCCACCGGGTAAAGAATTTTGGACGGATTCGGTAAATAGAAACGACATGACATAAATTTAACCAGGAAGAAAGTACCAGGTACTCCACTTGGGAGAATCTGTAGATGCAGTGACAGTCCAACGTGGATACGAGGAGATGCAGAGATGGTCCAACATGGGGTAGCTCTAGAAAACAAAGACTGTGATTCGTTTGTTGGTATCTTGAATGGCTGCCCGTCCCTGCATGGCAACAAAAAATTCACACAACTCTGGGCATCCTTCATCTGGAGGAGCCAGTTGGTATTGATGGCGGGCGCCACTCAACGTCAACGACGACCCACCATGATCTCGACCAAGAGCGAGGGGCTACCGAGGTCTATCAAGTCCATCTGGTTATCAAGTCGGTCTACCAGTGCAGTCGAGACATGTGCGCTACAGGGGGCTAAGGATTTGGTGCTCACTTTTCAAGGAGGAAACTCCCAGAATGGAATGGCTCTCAGCAATAGGCCGAGGTCGTCATATTCTAGGTCGGATTTAGGTTCTAGTTGGTTCAAGATCAGCCAAGCGCATCAAGCCTGGTACCTGCGTCCTCAGCCGAGAGCCAATGATCACGCTCCTTTCCCCCAACCAAAACTTAAGCGACATTCGGCCTTCTTTCTTGACATGCCCCCAGTCCACCATCGTTGTGCTGTCAGCGAAGATCATGAAGAGCGGGGGAATCAAGTGATGTGGAGAAGAAGATGCGGAGAAGAATGGAATGTTACAGGCAAGCCGAGGGCAATTCCAAATGGGACGTCATTGAGGGATGGAGATTGTCTATGAAGGAAAGGAAGTGGCAGAAGCCGACAGATAAGTTCAAAGATGTGGACAAACAATGGGTATGGGATGGTAACTATGAATCATGGATGTTGTGCCAAGACCCTGGGTCGACATTCTAGTAAGTTAGTAATTTCCTACCAAAAGTCCGGGTCGCCACATACATACACACAAGGCAGCCAAACAGCATCTTCGCAAATTTGCCTCGCTGAAATTGCGACTGGAATCGACGAATTGAAATGAACTGTAAAATCTTGTGGAAATGAAGCAGTGCTACCAGATTCATATATCACCACTTCGCTGGCCAGAACGATATTTATCCTACCCCAAATCTCCGAAGGCTCTCGCTCTTGATGCCTCTCAATAACAAATGGCGATAGTCACTGGTCAGCATCATGGTTGAATCAAAACTTGTAAATTAGGCAACTTTCGTATTTCAACTTGATTGATCTGTTCCCTGCAGCAGGATCTTCCTCCCTACCTCCATTTTTCGTGCCCCAGGTTTCTCTTCAGCAGAAGAATATGAGCGAGCGGGCACAGTCAGGCTTTCTTTCAGCAAGGAAATTTAGTGTCTCTTTCAGGAAACCTCCAACCGGCCGGAAAGCCCTGCAATAGGACACCGTCTGCAGGTTTGGACTGGCATTGGCCTTGGCCTTGGCCTACAGTACCACACTCTTCGAATCTGCAATTTAGATTTACCTCCATCAAATCCTTCTCCGATTATCCAACGGCGAAAGGAAGACATGAAAAGGAAGAGTTCGTCCATCCGCTTCAGTTACCAGTTTTGAGATCCCCAACTTTCCTCGTCCATATTTGCTATCGTCACCTTATCATGACGTGAGATGGAATCTCTCACCTGGGAGAAATTGAACACACATGCATGTCGAGGGGCATTAGGCTTCAACCATTGACAATGCCCCTTGGCCGTTGAGCGCTTAAAAGGAGATTTCGGTGTTGTTGCTCGAAAACCAAGAAGCTCCGTCGTCCAATCCATGCCAATACAGGGATGGCTCGGAGAGCGGGGGTGGGGCCTGACGATCACTAACGTTGTTCGGGATACCTCCCGGGCGCACATGCTGGTGATCAAATGCTTCGTGCCGTTGATAATTGGATAAGAAAGAAACCCGTACGCTGCTGCTGCAGGCAGGGATTTTGAGCAGTAAATAAATAATCGCATGCATGAACGGGCATTGCTCCGAAAGTGTCTGTCTTCTGGAGGGTTGCGACTTCTCCCCGCATCACGATGAACAAGGCATATTCCGACGATCGGAAAGTTTACTCGCTCCACTACAAAAGTGCAGCGTAGGCGGCGTGCACTAGGCATGAGTTAGAGCTTCACGATCTAAGCTCTGAGGTCAAGATATCGGATGAGATAAGAGCCGTAGCTGGAGCAACAACCTTTCCTACAGCCAGGTCTAAGAGCCGGACTATTAAGGTTGAGTTTGACCAGGAACACAGCAACGGCAGCTTCAGGGGAGTTCTGTACCGTGCCATTCTCGGACTTATCGCGGAACCACAGTTTTTATTTCAAGGACCACCAGGGCCTGGTCGGAAGAGGCGTGGTTAGTCGTCCAATGAATGCTCGCTTGTTTTCATAATATTACCCTTTTTCGCTTAGCCCAACCGAGAAAACACGGGATGACGGTCCAACCAAGCCTTTTCCCCTTGCGGGTGCAGTTTCCCCGCCATCCACATGCTAACAACCTCGGTGCAACGCTACTGGATCTCGACTCTCCAACCGAAATGATCAACTTGTCAATCATGCGCCAATCATCGGTAGCATGTGAAAGATAGGAGCTGAGATGGGTCCGACGGCGTCGAATTCGTTGGTTTTTTTGATGGACGATAGCAAACTATTCGCAGCTAATGCTGCAATGCACGAATCCCATACTTTGGATCTTCTGAGTTGATCCATTTCGAGAGCTTGATGTGTTCGAATGAATAACCTAGACCGGAATAATAGTAGATACCAAAACTCCGGAAAAGTAGTTAATTGCTTTCCGGCCCACCTTGAATAATCCTGTTGCGCTCTTGGCGGACCCCTCGTCAGAATTTCCTGGGCCCCGCAAGCATCGGTCTTTGACCTCAATTCAGACTGTATCGCGATCTCGTCGTCGTCGTCGTCGTCGCATTCATGTCGAACTACAACCCAGACTCGCCGACCAACTGGCACAAGGTCAACATGGCGCACGAGAACGACAATGTGCTGGAGAAGGGATACTGGCAGAGCAATAAAGCCGAGTCAAAAATTCCTCTGCACACTCGAGCTCTTCATAAATTTCTGGATTTCGTCCGGCCGATGATTTTGACCAAAGCTCCCGCAACGAAGAAACCGCTGTCCCGAACTGGATACCTGGATGGTCTGAGAGGATTTGCAGCTTTCTTGGTGTACTGGCAGCATCACAATTCGTGGGTGCGAGAGACCAGTGGTGATGATGAGATTTTCGAGAATGGATTTGGATATACGGGCAAACACTATTTCGCAACGTTCCCATTCATACGAGTATTCTTCACTGGAGGACATTTCGCGGTACCAGTTTTCTTTGTCATTTCCGGATATGTGCTCTCTGCAAAGCCCCTGAGTTTGATGCAGTCGGGGGAGAGCATGAAATTATTGGATAATCTCTCGTCCGCACTGTTCAGACGTTGGATGCGTCTTTGGATTCCGGTAGCGATAACGACATACATCTACATGACGATGGCTCACTATCCCGGCTTCTACACGGACGACTACTTCCACAAGGCGACATACCGAGAGGAGATTTGGGAATGGTATTCCAACATCAAGAACTTCAGTTTCATATTCGATACCAGTGGGAATCCCTTCTTTCCTTACAATGGTCACATCTGGACCATCCCCCAGGAATTCAAAGGATCGATTGCCGTCTACGTCGCTCTCGTCTCGTTTTCGAGATTCCCCAGAAACTCACGATTGCTTGCTGAATTGGTACTTATCTGGTATTTCATCTGGGTCACTGATGGATGTTTCTTCGCCATGTTCATAGCCGGCATGTTACTTTGCGATTTGGACCTCCTGGCAATCAACAACGACCTACCCCGATTCATCAAGAGGCTCGAGCCTTACAAACAGATCATCTTCTACCATCTTCTCATCATCGGATTGTACCTCAGCGGTGTCCCAGCTCGCAACATGGATATGAACAACGTCTGGAAAGCCAGGGGGTGGTACTACCTCGCATATCTCAAGCCGCAAGCTACTTTCGACTACAAATGGTTCTACCTATTCTGGGCTGCGACTTTCACCACGGCAGCGATCCCTCGCATCGGATGGCTCAGGCGATTCTTCGAGGGTAGGTTCTGTCAGTACCTGGGCAAGATTTCTTTCGGTCTCTATTTGGTCCACGGGCCAGTGATTTTCATTCTCGCCGACAGACTTTATAGCGCGGTTGGATTTGTGCGGATCAGACACTTGAAGAACATGCCGCAGTGGCCGAACGCCTTCCCCTTGTCTATGGCAGGACCACTTGGATTGGAGTTCGCATTCCTTGCACCGCATATCATTCTCTTGCCTGTTACCTTCTGGTTGGCTGAGATCACGACGAGATTTATTGACGAACCGAGCGTCAAGTTTGCGCAGAATTTGTACAGGAGACTTGCGAGTGGATCGGCTCCTTCAGGGCCATCTCTTAAGATGTAGAATTAGATTGGGAATGGAAATTGGAATGGGAACGGAGGTTTGGATAGGCGTTTTTGTTTTGCACGTAGATGGGCTGGGTAATAGAAAATGTCCCTGGATGTACCGCTTCATGTACATATCTTTTGGAAATGCTATAAGATACCTTCAGAATCGCTTGTATCAATACCGTCTCTTATCGTTTGAGTGCCTCTCAGCCCGCCACTCAAGGCCTAGACAGGTGCCCTACAAATTCCATGATACTGTAGCCCAGCACTGGCCGCCAACGGGACGAGACAGTGGAGAGCTGAGTAGTCAGAAAACGTGGCTCCTCTAGTAACTTTGAACCCGACTGCGCCAGAGATAGCTTCCCTTCGGGCGAACTTTATCCTTAAGGCTCTAGAGACCGTCGAACTTTGTTCCCCCTGAGATCTTTGTCAGGTCTTCATCAGCTAGATTTCTCAATCGGGGTTTCCGCGTCGGCCTTTCCCTTCGGATTTTGCTTTTTATTCTAGCCTTGAATATGGACAGATGAGATGGGAGAGGCAGCCAGATGGAAGAGGTCGGGTATCTGATGTCACAACCATCGCAGATCCTACTGGCATTTGCTTCATCGCCAATGTACCCGGAGAGGGAAGGAGGCTCCTGGCCTGATGGATGCAGAAGCAGGACCATATCTAGAGCGTAAATGGATTCCGTGTAAAACTGAAGTGTTTATGACCCCAGTACTGGCGTCTAACGCTTCTATTTTGAATACACTTCAGAAAGATATAGACGCAGTGAGCACTCGAGAGGTCCGGCCTCTGTTCAATTGATCATGTATTATTGTTACAAGGTATGCTCGCATTCAAGCCTGGCATTAACTTGTTACTTCCAAGAAGGAATGAGTTGATTCGAAGGTTATTTCCAGGCCGAGAGCGGATGAAAGCCCTAGTACGGAGTTGACATCAATATCAAAGGCTCGGAAGAGCAGGACAATTGCAACGATTCATAAGGCAAAAATATTAATATTGACTGCACGGTGACTGCACGGTGGCTGAAAATGGTAGAGCTTCCGTAAATATGATGCAATTTGGTGTATCAAAACCGTGGAAGGCCATGGGCAGCATGTATACATGGTTAAACGCTGCTAGGGGCAAAGATCCAAACTCAATTGGTTCACACATTTAAACGACATGGAGCATACATTCTAAAATAATCAACGGATGCAGCGATGAGTTTTTTGTACGGTAAATTGATTATCATCAGTCCTTCAATTCTCAACAGTGACGCCTTGGAGTTTCCCGTAACACACAATTCAGACAAGCGAGCCCCTATTCTCAACTAAAACACCACCCCCTCCAGAAGCGACGAACACACAATAACCTGCCGAGGCCTCTACGGCATCTCCGAATGATCCTTGCATAACTAGATACCCTGAGAATTCTCTTTCCATTAATTCTCCAACTCGAGAGGGCCCATGACTTCACAAACTCCCGTTCATATCCAGAAATCGTGCTTGGCGAGTATCAATGTCACATTCCGAAAATAGGAATGACCCGTGGCAATGATAGAAAATCAGAACAGGCCCAATCAAATGCTTTAGTTCGAGGTTGTAATTCAGCATCGTATCCCTACCTTGAATCGAAGAGCGATCTCCGCTTCGAAGCAGCCTGCTAAACAACTAAATCGTCTTTCGGAACTTCGGGACGGCGAGCAGAAAATTGAGATACATAATACCGGTAATAGATAGTCCTAGAGGGCCAAAAAAATCATGAATGATCTTATTGGAAGATGAAGAGACGTATTGCACACTGTATTCCAGAGAAGAGACTAATGAAATTTGACCCAGAAACGCTGACCTGGTCGCCTAAACGGGAACCACAATCAACAAGCTGCTACTTGCTTGATTTTGGCAAAAATGGACAGCCGCCACCAGCTGGCAATTATTAGATCAGCTGCTGGGATAACTGCTATCGCGGTACCTGATTGAAGAAATGAGCATATCTAACGAAAGCGTAATTTTAAACACAGCTTGTGCCCTAGGGATTCGGCAACTTGTCGCTTTACACATACCCAAGGCTTGATTCGCGGTCATGCAGACCCAGGCATAGAGTCAAAACTTCCGATTGGCATTTACAGTCCATTGCAAGTAATTGCAAGGAGTAGGAAAAAGCGCTTCTGCGGCTGAGGGGTGGAACAAAGCACGCAATCCCCCCTCTGATCTTCTGATCAGTTTCCGATTTTGCTTTACATCTGTTTTCAATTCTAGCAGGAAGATTAGAAGCTGATTGACGCTAGTATCCGAGATTTTCTTTTCATCATTGACTCATGAAAAAGGAGCAGTAGAGGATCCTGATTAAACTAAGTACGAGCACAGAATTACCAGGCATGTGAAGCATTCCACCTTTTGAGGGCCCAGTTGTTAATGTCGAATCAGTCTACTCCCGACATCAAAACAACCTTACCAACCCTTAAGAAAGAGATCACAGTCCTCATACTAGTTATAAAGACCAACACTACTTCCCGTGTCGTAAAACAAAAACAGAAATCCAAACATCCCATTTTCTCAATCATCTATCTCGAGAAGAACTAATCCAGGCAGTCCCTACCACAACAGCCATCTTCAGTTCCACCATACATATTTCCCTCTCTTCAGTTGCCCAACCTGGTCCTTCAATCATCCTCTACCTTACAAAAGACCAATGACACCTCGCCGAAAAGAAAACATGACAGCTGAAAATTCCAGAAACGAACACGAAACACCAGAGCACTGGTAGCCACGCCACAACGAACTTCACCACAAAGAACCTCGACACTCAGAACCAAAAGATTCTCTCTCCATCTCAGCAAGAAAAACAAGCCCTCAAGAATTCTATGCAAACAGGGAAAGTCAAGCGACTATACGGATCCAAATCCTTTGGAAGCAGTTATTGCAGCCAGGTCACTGTTTTCGAGCCGAATTTGGGACACTGAACCTCCAGCTTCCAGGTCAAACAACCATGGGTAACGAGAACCACTCAACCACTAGGAAACCAAAATAACAAGCCATGAGAGGACTTCCCCTCGCCCTCAAGACACTTCTCAAAAGTCTACACAAGCATAAATCGCTCGAAAATTATCTCTGTCAAGGAAATCCAAGGTATGTGCAAAAAGAACAATCATCAGCTTCATTTTCGTCATTTTACGCTCAAAAACCACCCACAACCTATCTAGGACCGAGCTTTTCTAACGCCCGTGATCCCTGTTCTTCCCATTCGGCCTTGGATATCCACATATTCTCTTTGTCCGCCATGATGTTCGCCAATACCGCGCCACCCAAGAAAACCATATGTCTTCTCCTCGGCGGATCCTCGATACGGACCTTGAACTTGCTCAATCGCTCAGGGTTTCCGCCTAGGACCTTAGTGAGCCAGAGCTGCTTCAATTCCTTCTCCAATCGTGAGGGTAAGCCTGGGTACATGCTGCTTCCACCGGAGAGGACAATGGCTTTGAAGAGGGAGGAGCGCACATCCACATCGGCGGCTTGGATGGTGTTGAAGAGGAATTCGGCGATGCCTGGTTGTTCGACGTCGACGAGGTGGGGTTGGAAGAGACATTCTGGGGCTTCGAAACGTTCGCTGCCGACGCGGATTACGCGGCCATCTGGAAGTGTGTAGCTCTCTACCAAAACCGTTGTATCCTCGCTCAATCTTTGGTCCAACTCCAAGTCGTAGGAAACGTAGCAGAGCTTCTCCTTGATCTGGCGGACTGTCTCGAAATCAGCTGTGCGGTTGAGAGCGTATCCGCGGCGGAGCAGGAGGGCAATCAGGTTGCGGGTGACATCTCGACCTGCTACATCTAATCTGCGTGTGAGGTGGTTGAGGACGACTGATTCGTAGACGGGGACGATATGGGTAACTCCATCACCGGAATCGACTACCACTCCAGAGCTAAGACCTATTCCAATCAGCATCCACCATAAAACCAAGCAGTCGACTACGTACCCTGCGCATAGAGGGCCAGCACAGCTTGAATAGCCACATAAACGCCGCCAAACTGATATCTCTCAAACATGACTTCGCACATCTGCTCCCTGTTGCGCAGCGGATTCATTGGCGGCTCCGTAAGCAGGATCTTGCGCCCCGTAGTATCGACCTTCATCTTCTCGTAGAAAGTGTAGTCCCAAAGATGCTGCATATCGTCCCACTTCTTCACGATACCATTCTCCATGGGGTAGGAAACCTGGAGCATGGTTCTGGCTGCTGCGGCCTCGTCGCCGCACATGATGTCCTTGATGACGAGGCCATCGTTACCCTTCTCTTCGGAACGTAGGATGGGTCGACCGACGATGGAAGGGTATTGGAATTCGGGGAAGTTCTGGAGAAGAGGCAATCAGCTTCGGGGATGCCTGGAGAGAGAGAGGCGCATAGCCATACCTGAGCAGCGTATCCAACCTTGAGGAATCCGGTTCCTCCGTCCAGGACTATGGATTGAGGGTTAGTAGATGCTTCTGCGGGGGTGGTAGAGATGGGATATACCTATTGGAGGTTCCGCCGCCATGTTGCAGAGTGCTCGATGGTGATATGTGGAGAGGGAGGAGGTGGAGGAAGTGAAGAAGTGAGGTCGTGGGGATAGAGTTGCTTGGTGGGGGAGTTGACGAGTCTCACTCACTCACCACAGAGCAGCTGGGATGTGCAAGTGAAAGTGGCACATCCAGGCAACCGTAATTCAAGCGAGGCGCAACTTCCCCGCCGACGAGGCTGCACGTCCAGTTAGTTGGTTTAGTTTAGCCTCGTTATTGCCGTTTTCGGACTGTTTTTGACAAGTCTCATTCGTCACTTCATGCCGAGGAATTTTTCACAAATTTTTTCAACAGCTTCCAGGTTCCCTACAAAAGTTACTCTCCGCCACACGGTCAACTTGTGAGCCCGGAAAATATATCACATCATTCAAGATTGACACGTTCCTCACTGGAAGTCCTCTTATCAGATACTCGGACAACAAGCTCCAACAAGCTTGAAGCTTCAACATCAAGACAAACAGCAACACAACAACAGCAACAACCATGGCACCCAAGAGCAAGAAGATCTTAGTGATCAACCCCAACACATCCAAGGCCATGACTGCCTCCGTCGATCAATTGATCGAGAAGCTCAACGCCGACTTCCCCACCACCACACAAATAACAACATACACTGCATCCGAAGGACCAGCCAGCATCAACAACAGCGAGGACTGCATGACATCCGCACGCATCGTGTACGAAGACCTGCGTCCCAGACTAGAAGACTACGACGCCCATCTCGTCGCATGTTACAGTGTCCATCCCCTCGTTGGCGGGCTGCAAGATGAAGTTCCCCATGGGATTCATGTTACGGGGATTTTCGAGGCTAGTATCACGACGGCTTTGTCGTTGTTGCCGATGCGGTATGCGGATCCTACGTTAGAGAGACTGGAGACGAGGCAGAAGTTTGGGATTGTGAGTACGGGCAAGTATTGGGAGGGGGAGCTCTCGGATGGAGTGAGAAGGTTTTTAGATCTACAGAGCGTGGATGCCACGGCAAGGTTTAAGGGCGTTGAGACGACGGGCTTGACGGCTGTGGAGTTGCATACTGCCGATCCGGAGCTGGTTAAGAGGAAGATGAAGGAGGCTACC
Organism: Leptodontidium sp. MPI-SDFR-AT-0119; assembly: GCA_020726505.1. Classification (NCBI taxonomy): domain Eukaryota; kingdom Fungi; phylum Ascomycota; class Leotiomycetes; order Helotiales; family Leptodontidiaceae; genus Leptodontidium; species Leptodontidium sp. MPI-SDFR-AT-0119. The sequence continues at coordinate 654,331 of JAHLEZ010000024.1, forward strand.
AAGAGGTTGGTGAGGGATAGAGATATCAAGGTTATTTGTTTGGGGTGTGCGGGTATGGTGGGTATGGAGGACGATGTTTTTGAGGCGTTGGTAGAGGAGTTGGGTGAGTATGAGGCGAAGGAGATTCATATTTTGGATGGGGTTAAGGCTGGTATTGCTTTGTTGGAAGGTTTGATGAGGACTTTGCCCAGGAAGTGATAACAGTGGCGAGAGAACCACAAATTATCCTCATTTCGACTTCTTGGGCATTTAAGTCCGTTTTTCAAAGCATTTAGGAAGAAGTCCTGGCCGGCATTACGCTGCATTATCTTAGAGAGCGATGGGAACTTTGCCGAGAAAGTGATGAGAGTGTGAGGGGAGAAAAGTGTGAACTATGCATCATCCTCATTTCCAATTCAAAGTATCATATACACCATTTCTACGCTTCATGTGAAGTCGTCAGGCCCGGCTTAATATTCTAAGAGGGACTGATAAGAGCTTTACCGAAGGAATAAGAGAGCCGAGAGACGCTAGGTAAAGTCATCTCCAATCCTCCAACACCGTCTCACCCTCCACCAAACCCACAAGCCCCAAACTCCCACCCCACAAAATCCTCTGTTTCCCTTCATCCCTCGCCTCAACTGAAGCCTGTCCGATCTCACTCCCATTCAAAAACAACGCTTTAGGACATTCCCCTAAGTCCTCCGTATCAAAACAAGCCTTGAGGACATCACCAGCAGACTTCTCATTCGTCCTCAAGATTCCATTCGGCCAGAAATACACAGCCCAGTTCTGGACAGTGGGCATGACATGAGTCCAGAGGAATTTACTGGTAGCAGAGCCGCGCTTAGTGAGTTCTGCTCCGCCCATTCCGCCGGGGTCGAGGGTGAGGATTGAGATTTTGGAGAGGGTAGGCGAGGAGTTGAGACGGCATTGGAGTTCGTACCTGGATGATGTTAGAACCCTGAAATTAAAAGTGAAAGCAGAATGTTGGTAAGGTAGAAGAAATGAACGAACATGAACATAACCAGGAGCAATTTACTAGTCCCATATCTCCGCATCCCAGCTTTCTCTTTATCTGCTCCGTCTTCACCACCATCAGCAACACTTTTCATATCCTTAAACATTTCCCTCTCCCCATCCAGAAAAATAGAGCGATTCATCCAGTGAAATGAATCATGCAGTGCTGTGGAGATACAAATGATCCTCCCGGATTCACTATCTACAGTCCCTAGCATCAACAAGACAAACAAGAAATTGGCGAGGTAGTTCACAGCGAAATGCGATTCGAATCCATCAATTGTGTATGTCTTCCCATCAACTTGTTGGACCGCTGCATTTAATACCATGGTACGAATGGGCGGGATTTCGCCCGAGGAGATGCGTTTCTTGAGGGCGGAGGCTGTTACTCGTACGCTGGCTAGAGAACTGAGATCGAGGGGAATAACGTGGTGGTGGGGAGACGCCGATGCTAGGATTTCTTGTAGTTTGGGGGCGGAGGAAAGGTTGCGGACTGTGTATATGCCATGGTGTGTTTGGGAGTGAGGGGAGGAGAGGAATTGAGATGTGAACGCTTTGCCTAGGCCACCGTTGGCTCCAGTGACGAGGATGCTGCCTTCAGCCATTATTGAAGTTGAGACCTAGACTGAGACCATTAGTATTCTACCATGTCCGTAGGAAGTAGGATGACTGTGTAAGTGTGTCGACAGCCTGGTGCCGGACTTTTGATATCAAGGAGCCGCAGATCGGGACCGAGGCTCTTCAACGGGGATTAGAGAGTACCGAATGTGCTCGAAGAGCCCCAGGAACAGGAGGAAGAGCAGTGATCTCGTGGTATATGTTTCCCGAATCTGCCTTACCGTGCTAAGTCGAGACTTGCCGCAGATATTCGTTGTCATGTCTGCTCGATTGATTCCGTCGGTCCAACCGTCCTCATTCTCCTCACCCACCATACTCCTGCCCCATGCACCATACACATACATCGATACCCAATCCCTTTGTGAGACCATTGCCATTGTATTCGATACCCTCTGTAGCCATATATGTACACCGTCACGTCTTCAAGCCTGCCATCCCGTCCCAGCCATCAATTGCTCCTCTCACCACCCTTCGCAGCCCTCAGCTCGTCCATCTTCGCAACCCTCTTCTTGAACTCCTCGTACTGGCATTTTTCGTAACTGTGTCTCTCGGTCTGCTGAGGTGTCAGCCTCTTCCTTTCCGTTCCTCCCTCCTTCTCTTGCTTCCTCAACTCCAAACCAAGCCCCATCCGCTCCGATCCCAAGTCCAAACCAGGCCTAATGGACATAAACTCACCTCACACTTCCATGGCAAGTAGTATTCCTCATAACGGCAGCGATTGAGAGGTATCAGAAGGTTCGCACAGCTGTCTCGGTATTGGATGGGGAGTTTGGCATCGCGCATCTGCTCTCTCGTCGCAGCTATTGCTTCATTAGCGGCGCCAATTGGGAGGGGAAAGACAGGAGACGAACGGGGCGGTGACGAGCTGAGCCCGACGGCGGATTTGACTGCTTCGGTGACTGTCATTGTGTATGTGGTTGCTGTTTGCTGCGGGGAAGGGAGCTGTGGTGTTGAAGCTTGAGGTTTGGAGATGGGAATTAGCGTGGAATTAGTCAGCATCGAGACAGCTTCATTCTGTTTTTGACATTTCAATGTCACGAAGTTGCCTTGAGACAATCAAGAGCATAGTTTAGTCGACTATCCGGGTTATACGGTCCTTTCGATCAATTTTAATATCGCAGCTTTCGAAGGTCTTGTAGTATAAGAACACTGGCTCCAATGTCCTCAGCTAGTGCTGTGACATTTACAAGGACCTCTCCTTGACCTATCGTCCAGGACACCCGAATTCAGAAATCCAAAAGCGCTCGCAGCGCTGGTTCTAATGTCCTAAACCGACTCTATGGCATTGGGAAGTTCGGATTTTATATGGAGCCCCCTATTTCATTGTTACGACCTCATCCATGACTTTCATTTTCTACGTGTTTTTATGATGCCCACCTTCAGGATCAAAAGCCCATGTACCAAATGCAGATGGATCAAATCCCTCCATCCACTTTGTGAATGTCTCGGCTTTATTGAAGACATCTCTATTATTTCCTTCCAACAATGTTCATCTTTTCGTACGTTGCTCGTGCAATCTCTCTCGTCCTCTCAGTACCATTCACAGATATCGAGACTTTCTCGAACCTACTCCACAACTGCCATCTCTCCAATCAGAATCCCGCTCTCTTCTTGGCCCAAGAACCGTTTCCTTGGGCACCGCGACCACGATAGTCATCGTAGCAAATCAATTTCTCGCCGATCAAATCGATCCATATGGCCACCACAGGAATTCTGGCATCGAGCATCGGTGCAGTTTTCTGGGCCTCTTTGGCGTGCCAAACTGGAGCTGCTGTCCTCGGCTCGACCTCTAGGATATTACGAAAGGACCAGATAGCCCAAAGCGAAAAATTCGATACCGAATCTCTTGTTAGGTGTGCGACGAAAGAGTAGAGGTTTAGTGCTTCCGGGGTCCCATACTGACGTCTGCCCAACAGTCAGTGCACAGAATTGAGAGCTTTGGTGAAAGTACTCACCATTTACTGCTGAGCGAGCCTCCCATCCTAGATTAACTAACTCCCTCCACTTCCCATCGACATCATCTAGTATCTCGAAGGGCTATCACGAATTTCACTAATGTTTCCTGATCTGGGCTCACGTGGGGTATCTGTCGTATGATGAAGAAGACTTCTTTCCAAAAGCAGTAAGTAAAGCTTCGTCCTCCTCCTCGAACCAATTGCTCCCAGGTGAGTCTTGGGTATAGGAGAGATAGCTGGTTGATTTCCAGCGCCGCGGCTTCAATTGATGAATTTGTTGCTGGATTGACGAGGGGTTCGGCAATGATACTGAACGTGCGAAGAGCTTTTCGTTGTCGCCGGTGTATGGGCAGCGATTGATTTTGAGCAACATAATTGGCGTTATTTGGCAGTCTCTTTTTCAGATGTATGAGGTCGATTTCAAATGGACCATGTGTCTTTGGCTGAGATTTTGTATTTTTGAATTCGTTGGGCGCTCAGTCCATATCCCAGTTCCCAGAGTACGTAGCGAGCCACAGTAGCTGCGAGCTTAAATGACCCATGGGTTAGTGTACCACTATGAAACTTTCAAAGCATGCTTGAACTCCACCTGTTATATTTCTCATGCGCTAGCAAGAATAATTAACAGCTTTTCCTGTGATGTGCTTTACTATCAGTTTGCAAAGATCAAAATGCTCTCATATGGCCTTTCGCCACGCTAGATATTCTCTCTTTATTGATCAAAGTCATCGTTGCCAATTCGTCCTCCGCTCTCTCGTCACAAAACTGACTAATTCCCAAATACAGCATGAACATCTTTATTTGCTCTCATCATTTCTATCATTACACATTAAACCGCCCCTACAACTCCCTCCAAGCAGGGTTAACTCTCAGAATGACCTCCCTCTCCTTATCATACCGTCCATCCACAAGTGCATTCAACCAAGTTGCCAATCTATACGCAGCCTTGCTCATCTGAATCTCCACAATCGGGTAAGCGCCAGCAAAATATCCACTAGTCTTCAGATCTGGGGCGCTGAAATCCTGACTATAGACATAGTCGCAGTTCCAGATGTTGGAGTCAACAGCCCATTCCATGGCACAAGCGATGGGAGTAGCGGGATCGGTGCAAGAAATCCATTTTGAAGTCGGGGTGAAGAAGTCATCTTTCTTGACTCGGTTGGCGAGGGCGGAGAAGTATGGCGCGATTGTTTGGTTTGTGAAGGATGTGACGTTGGCACGGGAGTAGATGATCGCACCGTCCCAAATAGAGTGGAGGACAGAGTTGTTTGTCTTGCCACCGAAAGAGACGTTGAATGCATTGCCTCCTGCACCGAGGTTGGAGGTGTGAAGTGGTTGGGCAAGATCGCTGGTGAAATGCGTGACGAACTTCAGGGCGTATGAACAGGTGAGATTGTTGCCGTTCTTGATCTTGTTGTCTTTGGCGAGACGAATGCAGTCTCGGAGAATCATGCTCTGGTTTGCGATGGCGGAGACGATGCAACCTCCCTTGGTACAATCACGGTTATAGTAGGTGTTGCAAACTGAGGGGGGAGTGTCGAGAGAGTCAATCCAATGCCATTGGTACGTATATGCTCCACCAGCTTCACGACGATAGGCATCTGCCCATGCAGCGGCTTTGCCAATTGAACCATCATATTGAGGCTCGAGGATCTTCTTGATGATGCCCGAAGCGTCTCGAGATAGGAATTCCTCAGCCATGAATCCAATCTGGTTGTGAACATCTGTATTCCATGCTGCGGCACCAGCTAGCACGGAGCAAGCTGCGAGAATGTTGGAGAAAAGCATGATGAATTGTCAGAACGTCCACGGACAAGAGAATTGGCGAAACTCAAGAGAAGAAGTCCTCCCACTGTTGCATCTCGAGTTGTACACGACGAGTCCGACTACTTGTATACATCGTGAAGTGGGTGGCGTAGATTACCAGCGCTGAGTTGGGAAGCTCTCCGAGGATCACTTACCGTCAGATATGAATTGACCAACGAGAAGATAGAGAAGCTTTCGGCTCTTCAAGAGTTATCTTCGGGATGCGGCGACAGGTCGCGACAACAGGGTTTTGAGAGAAAGCACCTGACTATCCGGGACAAGTTCACTTCATTGCCAAGATGCCAAGCAGCTGGGGCTGGGGAAGATGAGATTGGCGATTAGGAAGTTGGTCGTGTGGTGCTTTGTCAGCTCGCATTGTATTTCCTGAGTCCTCCCCTTAATTTTCGCTTATTATCATTTCTTTTGTTTATTCTTCAATCGACGAAAACAATTCATTGTAAGCTCTCGTTCTTCTTCCTCCCTAAAGAGTAAGACAACTAGATTGTTGGCCCCCTTGATGACCCCAAGGTTGAAGTCACATGTTGGAATCGTGACTTTCGAGAGCTTTGAATTTTTTTTCTCGGTCTTCCCGTTGGAACCGGAGTGATGATGAAATCATGCCTTGGAGAGAATCAGTGAAGTTCTGTACCTATCGCCAGCTAGGGTGGTGGAATTTCAGGGGAAATTCTGAAGCCTTTTCACAGGAATGCGAGTCAGTGAGTGGAAAGCGAGCTGCGAACGGCCCAAAAGTCACTTGTTCCACCTTCTATCTCGAGGCACTTCTGAAAGGTATCGTCATTTCGATAAATGCCCTTTTCCTGGGAATCAAATTGAATTCTGACACTCTGCTGTCACACAGCTCGATCGAATCAAAAACATTACCCAAAGGTTCAAGAGCAATGCTAGATTGTCAAATCAAAACTTTGCTTTGGAACAAAGAGAGACTTCAGACCAGTCGATGAGGAAGTCTCGCCCTTGGTATATGAACTCTTCGCGATGCCGTCGAAAAGTCGTGTTCAGGTCTATAGATTCGGTCAGCGAGGTAAAGCAATTAGTTCTGATCTATAATTCATACTTAGCCCAAATGCAATGGATTCGTTTCCAATAGATTTCGACCGGGTTTGACGATATGGGTTTGACTGTATTGAATAATCATCACATCGGACTTATTTCTACAGCTTGCACGACGTGTGCGTATTGGCGTTTCCAGCAGCGCATGATTAGGCCTACGCATGGTGGCTATGGTCACTGTCTCCGACCTGAGACACATGGGGCAAGGATGCGCAGTTGAAGTTTTGAAGAGGCGGCATGCATCCAATATTTCGTGGTGCAACAAAAGAAGGCAGCCGCATTAATGCATTATTTTTAACTTTCAAGTGGAGGGGTTCTTGGGCCAGCACCGTCCGAGGGGACGGAACTAATCCGTATTGTCGTATGCACCGTAAAGTTCGTACTCGCTACCATTAGCGGTACAATAGGGCTGAGTCGAGTGCGTCTTCTTGCCAATGGGAGTCGTTCGAGTCGTTCGAACTCCAGATGAAACTTCCACCTGGTTCGGGACTCGGCATTTGTCGGTGTGTGGACAGCGGAAAGTATGGGACATGTGGGATTGAAGGCTCTTAGCCTAACCCATGTTTCGAGGCCGGGCGGCATACCCAGCGTACTAGTTCTTGTCGACTCGCAGTCAATGGAAGCCAAGGCCAGAGCAGTTACATAAGCCTCGGGCTGAGAGCAAGGGCCGAGTTTATATACAGGCTCTACTAGCAGATCCTGACGTAGAGGAGCGCGGCTGCTCAGAAAAAGATCATTTCCCAATCATTTCAACAATGGACCGCTCATCTTCATATTCGTCGTCCAAACGCGATCCTTTCAGTGTGGACGAAAGTCAGGAGCATGTATCGACTGACCCAGACTCAGCGAAAGTTCTCATGAAAGAAACCGCAAATGTTACAGGTAATAAATACCGCGACTGAAGTCACAACAAAATCGACTCAGACCCACTTGGAATTTAGAACAACTACTTACAGAATGCAACAGACAATGGTCGAATTAACGTTAACCTCGACTCGCGGCTTAGTCGTGCCCTGTCTAAGTTCATACCAGCACCTGCATACGAAACAGAAATTGCTCCAATTCCACCAATTCCTCCCCCAAAATACGAAGATTTGTACAGCACTGTCACAAGACTCAACATCGTCATACAGGTGGTCGGAAGTCGTGGAGATGTCCAGCCATTTATTGCTGTGGGCAATGAACTCCAGAAGCACGGCCATCGAGTACGAATTGCAACGCACGATGTATTTGAAGATTTTGTACGGCAATCTGGGCTTGAGTTCTACCCGATTGGTGGTGATCCTGCCGACTTGATGGCATATATGGTCAAAAATCCTGGCCTTATTCCCAGCATGAGCAGCCTGCGGGCCGGCGATGTTCAATCCAAAAGAAAGATGATTACGTTGATGCTAGATGGATGCTGGCGATCTTGCATTGAGGCAGACTTGAAGACGGGCGTTCCATTCACCGCTGACGCGATAATTGCCAATCCACCAAGTTTCGCACATGTCCATTGCGCCCAAGCGTTGGGCTGTCCTGTAAGTTGAAAATCGAGGGAAGGTGCAAGATCAGTGTTACTTACTTCTTGTTTAGGTCCACATCATGTTCACGATGCCCTGGTCGTGTACGAGAGACTTTCCGCATCCATTAGCGAATTTGAAATCGTCAAGCGAGACGACAGAGATCCAAAGTGGGAAAGGGAACTATGTATCTTATATGATAGTGGAATGGATGACTTGGCAAGGGTCTGTCCAACTCCCAAACTTTGGTGCTTCTGGGCCTTGCTAATGCTCTAAGCAGTCTCGGAGATGTTATCAACAAATGGAGGAAGTCAATCGACCTCGAACCCATCCCCGAAACAGAAGGACCGATGCTGGTAGAGACGCTGAAAATCCCTTTTACTTACTGCTGTATGTATTTGGCTGCTTGATCCTGCTCCTCTCGTGCCTGTTCAGACTTCTTCCCCAAAACGATTCTTATTATTTTGTCCGTTATCTCCAGATCCAGAGCTAATTTCTCCTGCCCCACTAGGGTCCCCGGCTTTGGTACCGAAACCGAAAGATTGGCCATCGCATATAGGTCAGTTACAATATCTTTCACAGCTGCTGCCTGTATGCTAACTGAAATGGTATCTTGGTAGACGTTTGCGGATTCTTCTTCAGAGAAGCCCCAAAATTCACCCCAGACGCCGAGCTCGATCATTTCCTGCGTAGCGGTCTGCCACCAATATATATTGGGTTTGGAAGTATCGTAATTGATGACCCAAATGAGATGACGGCCATGATTCTTGAGGCAGTGAGAATGACGGGTGTTCGTGCAGTGATCTCACGCGGATGGAGCAAGCTAGGTGCTGGTCAAGAGAATGGATCACATGTTCATTTTCTTGGAGACTGTCCCCATGAGTGGCTTTTTTCAACATGTTGCAGGTGTCATTCATCATGGTGGAGCTGGAACTACGGCTTGCGGATTGTTGAACGGACGACCAACTGCCATTGTGCCCTTTTTTGGAGAGTGGGTGTCAAGGAAACCTTTGACGATGGCAATTTTGCTGACAAGATCTTTTAGTCAACCTTTCTGGGGACATATGGTGGCTGCTGCCGGAGCAGGTCCTCGACCTCTGCCGTACAAAGGATTGACAAGCCTAAAGATAGCTGAAGCCATTGAGTTCTGCTTGAGGCCCGAGGTCCTTACTGCCGCGGGAGACATTGCAGCAAGGATGCGAACTGAATCTGGAGTCAAAACAGCCGTCGAATCTTTTCATCGCGGATTGCCGACAAAGAAGATGCAATGTGATATTATAAAGGGCCAACCGGCAGTATGGGTCTACAAGTCTGGGAGACGACGGATCCAGATTTCGAGGGTAGCCGCACAGGCTCTATCGAATCATTTGAAAATTGATCTTCAAAAGCTTCAATAGTATGTTATGTCCATACCTTCCACATACAGAGAGTTAATCAGTTGAGTAGCCATGAGCCAGCTCCACTAGTCATCGAGATTCGTCGATGGGACCCTGCAACAGGAGTAATATCCGCAGGGTTAGGTATGCAAATGACATTCATGAAAGAGACAGCTGGAATCATCACCAAACCAATTGCCGAGTTCCAGAGTGCTAGAGAACATAACCTAGCAGTGGATAAGAATGCCAATGGGAGCCTGAGTAGCTCGCGGGGTTCGTCCGACAACCTCCAACATCCGTCAGGTAGCAGATCCGCATCACCAAATCGAAGAAAGACGGGGGGTCAGATAGCGGGGGCAATGGCAGGCGCTTCTGCAATGAGTCTCGGGAACGCTCTTGGGAAGCCAGCAAAGGCTGTCTTCATCGACATGCCTCTCGCGCTTACGGATGGTTTGCACGCAGTGCCGAAACTGTACGGAAGCAAAGTTACAGAGCGAGACAAGATCAATGACTTCAAGAGTGGAGCTATCGTAGCAGGGAAGGGGTTAGTCACTGGAATAGCAGGCGGGCTGGCAGGCCTCGTAATGGAGCCCTACAAAGGCGGTCGGAAAGAGGGTGCTTTAGGAGTTGTAAAGGGGCTGGGCAAAGGTTCGCTTGGTTTTTTGACCAAAACAGGCTCTGGCAAGTGGATTTGACATCGTAATTACAAAGAAAACTGCTAATGCGAGTTGTAGCTGGGTTGGGCTTAGTTGCATATCCGGGACAAGGTGCCTGCAAAAGTCTCTACGCAAGCTGGCATGCCAGTACACGGAAACTCATCATCGAAAAGCGCATTGACGAGGGTCGATACATGATGCAAGATGCAACAGAAGGCAGGTATGATGCAGCTATGATTATAAGAAGGTTCGATAACTTGAAGGCGGGCATTGATGAAGATTACCAATGAGCTTTGTTGTGGGGGTTGAGGAAGTAGAATTTATAGAGAAAGACATCCATTATCTCGTCTATTATAGGCCCTGTAACTTGTAGAAAATTGTAGAAGCATCATCGGAGAGATTACTTAAATGATCAACTAAGTCTAGACCAAACCTATATCTTAGCTTCATAACCGCATTCTATCTCGCTGACGGTTTAGAAAAGAATCAAACGCCGAACTTTCTCCTGACGTCTCGAACACAGATTGAACCTCAAAGACAACAAAATATCTAATCAAAGTGAAACAGTTGATGCGATAGCACAACTACCTAGTGGAAGGTGCGAGAGTATTTTGCTCGAGAAAACACACTCTCTACAGGTGCAGGAATAACTTTTGGTATCGATTACCTTTCATATCGCATGGCCAGCTCATTTACAGAGTTGAAGCCCTTGTCTCGGCCTGCCGACGCATGATTTCCAACTATTTCCAGTTGGGATATTGGAACTTTGAAGAAGAATTTCACCGAAGCACTCACTTGCCGTACTCAGCAAGTTTTGGGTTTCGAGACAGATGAAAGCCACTAGACATTTTAGGATTTCGGGGAGAAGTCTCGGTTTTCGGGTCTCGGGTCTTGGCAGACACTTTCTCAAACCCCCGAGATTTACGGTTTAGGTTTGAAAGCTTCTAAGGATTCATCTAAGAAGTAATGAATACTGATTGGCATTCTGGGTGACAGAAAAGAAACTTCATTTGCTTTGGTTTCGTCTTATATCTTGCGACGTGTGAGGTGAATTGAATGTGGTACCACGACACCCTTTAGGCTCTGCCCCCTAGCTCTCTCTCCATGCCTGTTGAATAGCTCTAAACGTCAAGCACCAAGGAAGCTTACTAGAATCCGCATTTGGATTTAGTTCTGGCACTTTAACATACAGTTTTCAAAGGTACATCACTATTGAGGACGAAAGAAGAAGAAGAAAACTGATAAATAGAATGAACATTAGACGATGATCCTCATCGGCCGTGATGCCACAGTGACACACTCTCCACATCATAGATCAAATTTCCTTGACTCCCCGACATACCCATCCGATTGAGACCCAACATATTGAAAGCCCATAGCCCATGCAAGCATACCTTTTCAAACATCGTCAGTTTCCACGACGGCATCCGTTTGCGCCGTTCTCCCCCTTCCGCTGCTGCCTTATAGAACATCTCTACTCTTGGTCTCCGAAGCTCGTCGAACCTTGTGAATATCTGCCTTGTTGACTTTTGTGCGGAAGTGACGGGTAGACTTTGGAATAGTCGCGAGAGCAAGAACACGTCCTCGAGCGCCATGGCAAGACCCTGCCCGGCGTGAGGCTGCATGGCGTGTGCCGCATCGCCCAGCAAAAGACATCTTCCCTTGAACCAAGTTCCTCCGAGTGGCAGCTTATAGATGGGATAACACTTCACCGAATCCGAGTCGATGACGAGCTTTTTCAGGAAAGTACCCCAATCTCCTTCCACATCCTTCAAAGGCCCATGGACCAGCTTTGTCTTAAAATGTTCCATTGTAAGCTTGCGCCTCTCCTCCCACCCGTCTCGATCATCATCTGTTTCGGGCATTGGAACTTCTTCGGTGAAGAACCAGTAGACTTCGTTAGCTGCCTCCTCCGAAGGGGCAACGGCGAAAAGGCCATCGCCTGTCAGTGTTGCATTGAGGTCCCGAATAGGCGTGCTGTCGGTGAATCGTGGATTTGTCAAAATAGAGAATATAGACGGAAGACCCGAATATTCTGGTTGTGCCAAGGGATCGACTCGACATACATGGTGCGGACGTCTGAATGAATTCCGTCGCACCCCAGTAGCACATCTCCTGTGTCCCGTGTACCGTCCACGAAGGTAACTTGCACTGAAAAGTCGTCTTGGGAGATTGAGGCGACTTTTTTCCCCCAGTGGATGTCGATACCAAACTCTTTTTCCGTCTCTTCAAGAAGTTGCTCGATCAGGTACTTCCTCTTTACTCGCAAGTATAGGTATCTAGTCTTGCTTTCGCTCCAAGATGTAATGTCAACGCTTCCAAGAGTCGCGCCTTGACTGGAATGCATTGTGACATGGTTTGTCACAGCTCCACGTGTAAGCAGAGATTCGTACACACCTAGTCGGGCTAGAAGACGGGAACCATTGCATGGAACTCCAATAGCTCCACTAAGAGATGAAGGACAGCTCCGTAACTCGTAGACAGCGCATGTAAACTTGTTCTGCCGACAAAGTTGCAAGGCAGCTGCCAGTCCTGCTGGGCCACCTCCAATGATAACAGCCTGAGGAGCTGTCGGAGTTGTAAGCTCAACATTTTGGCTGCCCAGGAACTCTTATATCATCCCGTAGAGGGATATCTAGGGAAAGTACCTCCTTATGTGGGCATGCTTCATTGGCAGAGAGATGGATTATACCTTGGTCATGTTGCTCGAGATCAATCGACACAATGAAAGGAAGCGACAATATTCTTTTCCTTCCCGGCTGTCTTGTCCGGCCAAAAAAAGACGTCAAGAGGTGGTCAATAGCCAGGAAGCATCTGCTTAACACTAAGTAGATGGGCAACAGGTTATAGCGAATGAAAACGGCACAAAGGGTTATTAAGTGATTTCAAGTCTTCCTATCTAACTCTGTAGCCCATCACATAGTCAGAAGGTTATCTTCTACTTACGGCACCAGAGTTCAAGGGAGGCTGGTGAACTGACAAGGTTGGTCGGATCGCATCCGCCTTCGGTCGGACCTGAAGCTTCTGAAGCCGCAAGGACTTCCAAGAAGAATTCTAGTCCTTAAAAGGTTCACTTTCGTACTTGGGGTATTTTATGACACGAACATCTTGGAAAATTGTGTGACTTGTCCGGTATCATCACGCGTCCATGGGTTGCCTTCTGATAAAGTGATAATTGTCTTCGGCACACATCACGTCTCTCGAGCTTTGACGTAAAACTCATCGTAGAATAGTTCATTCAGGGAGTCTAACGTAGTTGTTGTTTTAGATGCGTACTCCGGTAACAGACCCCTCAGCTCACCGTGCACACTGAGGGAGAGCAACGAGTCCCGGTGGGGCTTCACCAAGTCCCCATACTAGGTTTTTGTTTTTTTTAGGAACTTTAAATTTTCTTCAGATTGTACGACGAAGGGGCTTTTGTAAGCTAAATTCCTGAGCTATTCTCTGTTTTAATTATTTCTACAAACGTATCAGCCTCCCTGACCACACCCCCCCCCCCCCCCCCCCCCCCCCCCCCCCCCTAAGACCGAAAACCTAGAGCGAGTGACTTCTACCGTTATCCGTATACAAATCCACAATATCAGAAACATCCGAACTCCCGTTAGTATTTACGACCCGAAGTTGACTTCCCATCAAATTGCCATCCCCATGATTGAACTCAACTGGAGTTGTAGCCCTGTTCCCATCACCGCGATTGCTTTCAGCTGGAGCTGCAATCATGACATGTCCTAGCTACGCCCGATCCTGCAGGAATATGTCATCGCCTTTGCTATCATTTGCGAGCTTTCCCATGGCAAAGTTTGGAGGAAAGACATCCCCAGCATGAACAAAGTGAAACATGGCTTGCACCACAAACATAGGAAAAGCGTCGAAGAGGTACATGTAAACCTCGTGGCTGGCCAGATACCCATCGTGCCCCTGTCCAAACTCAATCACCCTGAAGATGCATCTCAGAATAATCAGTGCAGCTGCCGCAAAGAGCAGCTTGAGCAATGCAACCCAGGTGCGTGTGCCATATGCTGGGATAGTGAATCGTGCTGGCGAGCTGCGCATTCGCTTGTAGAATATCAACGACGCAATCAAGAAGAATCCAAAGAACAACAGTTGGACGAAGAGTCCACCCAGAATGATCTTTTGTCCCATATCTGCGTTCGATGATTGTGCCATCATGCCGCCACCTCCAGATTGTAGGAGAAAGGCAATGACATCACCGATCACGAAGATCTTGGTGACTTTAGTCGGTTGGATTATCGAGGCTTTGGGGTTATTGACAAGTACAACGATGCGACCGAAGATCATGTATAGAGTTGCGGCGTAGAGGGAGGGCGGAAGGATGATGAAAAGCGATTGGGCGATGTAAGGCATAAGATCGTCGGGCGATTTAGCTGAGAAATACCTGGCAACATAACCAAGTGTCATCACTAAACTTCATTAGCCAGGAATAAAACAGTTGGGCATAGTCACGCACTCAGGGATCCAACCACCAGAGGCGTATAAAACCATGTCTTCTTCCGAATCATCTGAAAGATGTGATACAGCATACTCCCGCCAAATAGAGCAGCGAAAACGATGCATATGAAACTATTTGGCTTGTAGGGGTAAATTCCATTGGCGGATTCCTCTGCTGTCGTTGTGGTATTTCCTGCGGCCATGTTGCCTGCTACGTGCTGTCACTGCTGGGAACCCGCCAGATAGCTAGAAAAAGCTCTGCTTGATTTAACTTTAGTGGACTGCACAGGTGGGCGTATTGAATAAGTAGATCCGAGTGGCTGTTTTGGAAATGCTTCTTGAGGAGGTGGAGGCTTGAATTCCGACAACTTGCTGAGTGAGAGACAACTGGATCAACGATAGTATGATGGAACAAGCGATCAATCGAGAGACATAAGAGGAGAAAAGAAAGATGGTGTATTGTGCCTATCCAAATGTACTTGTCCATCCGGACGTGGAGGTTATAAGGGGGACGCAGGGCAGGCGGGTATCCTTCTCGCCAAGCTGAAATATGCGTAAACAATACAAAAAAAGACCAGACGCGCAGCACCTGCCGTATTGAGCCTCTTTTTCCATACGACAGTTACGAGTATCGACATAACCCCATCAATGGGGAATCAGTGGACCACAACCAGTTTGCTGGGTCCAAGGTACTGCCATGTCGTTTTATCAGCCTCACTTCTCGTACTACTGTTCGTCCCGGAGATGATCAAGCTGCGATTCGTCTGTAAGGTACGTCCAATCATTCTGTACACATCAAAAATAACAGGACCGAAACCGCGGGATTTGAGGAAAATAATCCACAAATCTCATGCACTGGCCCATCGAGGGAAAAGGGGTATTAAGTGAGGAGGATCATTGAGGTGGATCTCATCGTAAACTAGTCGATTGCTCGTAAACTAACCCGTATATGGGTTTCCCTTGTATCTACTCTACAGTCCCTACGATGAATACGGAGTACGGCGTAAAGATTTTGAAACGACATTTCCTTGGGCTGCAACTGTTTGAGATTATGCAATCCGCACAGGCCAAGTTCCCTTCCTCTGAACTCGATCGGTCAGGTGACTACGCATCAATAGGTACGATTATACGATGCCGTACCCGTATAGACTGATGGGTAATCATCCTATCACGGCACGGATAATCATAGCCTCTTCCACGTTGCTTCAAAATGCGAATCTGGGAAAGTTAAAGAGGCCATCACTTCCTGCGCTGGATCCTCCCTCGCACAGTCTTGTTTTTTTGAATTTTGTCATTACCTTTGCTCTCTTTTGTTATGTTTATCTCAAGATCTCTGCTAGCTTCACATGGCTGCAGCCCACTCAGGTCCAGCTAGTGATGGGCTGATGGCTAGAAAATACCACAGGGAGGGTTTCCGTAGAGGCTCAGCTATGAAACCACTCCTGGAGTGGTGGGGTAATTATTTGCGCGGGCAAGAAAGACATCCAAGCACTCTTTTGGAGTGGGGTCCATTATAATTCGTGACAGACTTGACGAAGACGACATTCTTGCTTTTGTGAGGCTAGCCTCGTGGGTTTTGGGGCTGGGAAAGTTATGTTCCGAGAATCCGGGGTCGGGCAAACCACGGAGACATTTTCATATTTACTTATATGAACCACTGCCGCAAGGACTTTTATTGTCAAATACAGCTATAGTTGATCTACTTATCATTGAAAACAAGAACTGTCCAAGCATTTGGCGTCGTGAAATGGATTCGGCGCTTGTCACTGGATGCAGCGAAGGGGGGCTGGGAGATGGGATTGTGCGAGCGTTCCAAAAGAGAGGTAAATTCGTGCTCACGCCCCCCTTGTAATTATCTATGAAGCAGGCACTGATTCTTTTTGTGTGAGTACAGGAATTCACGTTTTCGCAACAGCTCGAAACCTATCATCGCTTGTCCATTTCAAAGACCTAGCGAACATCACTGGCCTGCAACTTGACGTCACATCTCCAGAATCAATCGCTGCTGCTGTACAACAAGTCAAGAGCTCCGACAAAGGAAGTGGGAGACTGAAGTATTTGGTTAATAATGCAGGAGTTGGTCTCGTTGGACCACTGCTTGATGGGAAGGGTGTTTTGGCAGACGAGCGGGCAGTTTTCGAGACAAATCTCTGGGGACCACTAGCTGTGATCAGAGCTTTCGTACCGATTATGGCTGAGTCAGATGGAGGGACGTTAGTAAATATTGGGAGCAGTGCTGGCGTTATTAATGTTCCTTGGAATGGTATGTTATGTGTTATGTTTTCTTCTCTCCCCCCCCCCCCCTTCAAGCAATTTGATGTTGATGGTTGAGAACGCCAGGGATCTACGCAGCCTCCAAGGCAGCCATGAATATGCTTTCGGAAACGATTCGTCTGGAAATCGAACCACTGGGAATCAAGACGATCACTGTCGTAGCCGGAATCGTGAAGAGCAATTTCTTCGCTAACCTGCCAACTTCGCAACTCCCTGGGACACTCGCCGAGGAGACCAAACCAGCTCCGAGATACAAACTTCCCGAGGGATCATACTACAAAAGTCTAGAAGCAGAGATATCCAAAGCTGCTGCTGGAGAGATATCTGCTGGAAAGAACATAATGACGGCCGAAACCTTTGGGACAGAAGTTGTCAATGATGTTTTGAGGGGTCGAAGTGGGAGGACGTACAGCGGGACGTTGGGGTGGAGTGCGAAGTGGATTCCTATGTTTCCGGTAGCTTGGCTAGTAAGGCCACTTGTATTGAAGAGTTTGTGTACATGCTAACTTTTGTGTAGGATATGTATTGTAGAAAGAGAGGTGCTCTGCGGGGTTTCGTTCGAGTGGATACCTAGGTACTGTATTCATGTTCAATATCCCGGCCGTATTTTTTTTTTTTTGGTTCAGGTATGCGCAAAGCAAAATATTATGTATGGCAGGATTAAACGTAGGTTAGGGCCAGGAAGCAATATGGAAGGAAAGATGTGACGGCTATGTTCACAGAAATCACAAGACCCTTCCCAGAAGTTTCTCTGTAACTTCAATCTGACAATGCTACGAAGTCATTTGCAACTTCCCAATGATGGCATTCTAACTGTGAACGAATAGTCGACAGGAACCCATACCTTCCTAAATCGTAACTTCATTTTGACTTTACCGTCCTCGAAAAACGCAATCAACTTGGCCCTCAAACCCATACCATCCACCAACCGAACTAGGGATTAAATCGAGTCTGCAAAATTGAGCAAACGGCTTTACTTGGCACCAGACCAATTTCTCCGAGGCGGGCATCACTTACGGGGAATCGGGCCAAACAGACTCATCAGACTCGGACTCCCACCGATGCCCATCAAATCCAGGTTCAGAAAATCGACAGCATGCGTACAGATGGTCCCAACAGCGCTCTAGCACTTCAGAGTTGCTCCCGTTGGTGAGGAGAGCCAAACAAACCCGAGGTTGGTGTAAATTCGGGAACTCTGTTTTCAAACGGTCGAGAGCGCCTGAGATCCAACGCGATGCAATTTCTCGACCTGAAGAATCATAGAAATCTTCATGGTCTGAAGATAGTTGCGTTATCTCAACAGATCCTCCGAGATCAGGATTTCTGGCATCAGCCACCAGCTTGAAGTCTTGGAGTATTGGGAACACGCTAAAGACTTTGGCGAAGAACGTGGATGCATCCTTCAGGCCATCTAGACTGGAGAGACGCTTGACGCCGGGATAGGTCGGAGGGTCCCAAGTCCAGGGCCCCTTCGACAAGGACCCCAAATTCATGGCCAGGGAACGGGTTTTGGATAGCCAGACACGTGTATGTTGAATGCCGGCAAAGCGGCCACTGAGCACATCAAAGAGGCGTTCTTGTGAGTACCTTGCAAGGTATATTGTATCCCTGGAGAAGTCGATGTGCATGCAGTGACCAACTATCTCACACTTGTTGCGAATTCCAACCAACTCGTAGGATTTCAATGTGATGTCTGTAGCCTCGGTGTTGACCGCCAGGAGTGGCAAAGCAACAGGCTCAGTCGACGCGATCCATGCCCATTCACCATGGCAATCTAGTCCAGTCAAGAGAACTCAGTTGGGGCTCGCTGTGTCTGTGAATCTGAATTCGATTAATCGAGCTGGTGGTAGTGCTCGCTTCCAAATTTCTAGCCTCAGCTCTTTTGGGAGACGAGGAGGAAATGGGTGGAAGGTGGAAGGTGGAAGTTTGCATGTTGTGGACCGAGTGATTGCTGGGATTTCTCAAAGGCTCGACGTTGGTGACATTTGAAAGATGGGTAGCAATGTAGAAATATAAGTGGAGGTGGAAGAGTAGAGTGCTGCCGTGGGAGGTGACTCAGATGAGATGCTGAACCAACAATAGGCGAGAGCCGCAAGGACAACAAGTTCAACAACCAATAGAATTATTCCATGAAATGGCTCATACAGTACTGTACATGGAACTTAGAAAACGAATAAATCTATGTTCGAATCTACATTCTATAGCGACTTTCTAACCCAATTGCAAGAGATCTTGGTAGTCTCATGCGACGAAAGTCTCCTCTACGGCTCATAAGGAGACTTGGCCCTCGATCCAGTCATGGTGACACCTCCATCAGCAGTGACTAAAACCGGATCTTCAAGTCTAACACCAAATCCAACACCCTTACCCAATGTTTTGGCCTGCTCACTAGTGACATAAATACCCTGTAGATCAACATCAGTTCGGATCCCACCAAGGAACCATGCCGAGGAAAAAGGGTTAAGGACGGGCACATACCGGCTCATTCGTAACTACCTCACCGATTTTCAACTTCTCCGAATTGGCTCCATTCAAATACGGATGTTCATGCATCTCCAATCCCAGACCATGACCAAGTCTATGCGTGAAGAACTCCCCATATCCAGCATCAACGATGACCTTCCTCGATGCAGCATCCACAACAGAGCATGTCTCATTGACACGCATGAGAGCAATAGCCGCGCCCTGAGAAGCATGAACAGTCTTCCAGATCTCCATGAGCTCGTTGCTGACTTTGGATTTGGAGGGGAGGATTGTGCGGGTGACATCACTTCCGTAGTCGTGGAGTTTGGAGCCGATATCTAGGAGCAAAAATTCTCCGTCTTGCAATGTCTTTCCTGAGGATCCGCCATGGGGACTAGCTGCTTGTTCGCCAAAAAGAACAATGGCCCAGTATCCCTCACCAACGCCAGCCCGAGAGAAGAGATTTGATGCAGCTGTATCGATGGTTTCCTGTGTCATGCCGATATCGATGCATTTTTGAAGGGAACGAACTAATTCCAGAGTGAACTCGTTGATGCCGCGAAGGATGGCGAGTTCAGCATCGGTCTTAACTGCGCGAAGAGATTGGATGGCTTGGGACATGGGAACGACGTCAATTCCGGTTGCTTGAACGCCGGCTGCGATCATGAAGCGGACATGTTCGTCCAGCATGACTTTTTTGTAGCCTGTTTCCCGCTTCAGGACTTCGTAAGGTGATTCCTCTTCGGCCCATTCAATAACTGTCTTCTCGGTGAAGACCATATCAAGGCCAGCGATCCGTCCAAGTTCGAATTTCGGCGCGAGGTAGGAGAATTTTCCTGTTCGGTCGAGGATCATGAGGAATGGGCGTTCGGAGAGATCGTAAGCCGATGAGATATTGGCATAGTAGCTAGAAGAGGCAGATGGCTCGGCAATGAAGGCATCTACACCAGCTTCGTTCAATGCAGTTGCAAGGATTGACTGACGCTTCAAGAATTCCTCCTGGCCAATTCGGGGAACATCGAGGAGTGAAACGTGACTTTTAAGGGTGTCCCAGGCACATGCTTCCAGGTCCTGTGCAGGAGACTTCTCTACCAGCCCGGAAATAGCCAGGAGGAGAGTCAAGGAAGACAGAAAAGCTAGAATGGCTGCGAGAAGGACTAGTGCGAATGCGCGAGTCGAGACGGTTGATTTCCGGCGGATTTTAGATGAAGGAGGCTTTGATGGGGAAGATTTAGATCGCAGCAAAGGTTGTCGAATCTCTTTCTCGGGATCGTAGGCACCCATATTCTTGTGCTGTGTTGATTATTGTAACCTCTTGTTGATAAAGGGGTGGATTTGAGCAGTATGAGGGGGCTGGGGATGATATCAGCGATGTCTCGTTGGAGAGAAAGTCAACCAAAGGACCCTTATGATTGTCAAAGCATGCAATGAGGCGATTGCTAACCCCAAAGAATTACTTAGGCCTAACTTGAGATAGGAGGAGGTTCGAGGTGATGATATCGAGCTTGGAGTTGGTGGTGGAAGAGGTGAGTTGAGTGGGGGTTTGATATCGCGAGTCAAGCTTGAGCTTGGACATCATTGGATAAGCAAAGTCACGTGTTGACATAAATCCTCTAGCAGTTCTTTGTTTAGTTGTCTTTGCTTTAAGCTTTGGTCAGCAGTTTTGAATAATCTTAAATTTTACTCTTGCTTGGTACTGATGAGGTAAATGATCTCATTCAGGACTACTGTGGGAAATATCCAAGTTTAATCCTGAGATGCTTAATCCTCCTTCGCTCCCCACTCGGCGGTTAAACATCGAAACAAATACACGTCTGTCAAATAAGGCAAAATTCTTGATATTGGTTTTAGAAATAAAGTTTAGGTAATTTAAATATATTCTTGTGAGGGTACTCTGTGGAAGATGAAGCCATAACAGCTGCGGTGTCTTATCTTGTAAGCGAATCAACAACACGACATCACAGTGTCATTAGGAGTCAGTTCGTACCATTATGACATCAAAGATTCTATCACTACCAAAAATGTAAATCTGCAAATACTATGTTACGACATGAGATCGCTAGTTCGCTCCGTTCTCTTCATTCTCTCCTGTCTCCATGATCAAACCCCTGTCTCCACTTCGTCATCCTCACAGTCCTGGCAGTCCCAACCTCAAGAACGATGCACACCTCACCCCTCTCCGCGTGCAGCACAACGCCATCAACAAGATCATTCTCGTAGACTATGCAATCCTCGTCATCATCTCGTTCTTGGAGCTCGCGCCGATTTTGGTGTTCGTGTTTTCGTCCAGTACATGCATGCAGTGCGGACGTCGACTGCGCTGGCCGCTTGAGCAGGACTGGGGAAGACGTAAAGTGGGGATTGGAGAAGAGCGGGTGGAGTGGGGGCGTTGCTGGAGGGGTTGGATAGCCTGGATCTTCTGATGAGCAAGCACTGCTGGAAGTCGGATTCCGCGACGAGGTTGAGGATGCTGACTCTCCCAGCGTCTGACATGCTGGATGCAGTGGCGGAGGAGATCTCTCAAGCCTCCCCTTTTGGTGGCGTGCATAGGCAGATGAGGAGAGGAGAGTGTGGGAGACGGATTCTGATAGCATCGTGAGGGGAGATTCGCTCGTCTGTCCGGTTCTATCTGGCTGTTAAGTATAAGTGACGCGAGGCGAAATAGAAGGATTGCAACAGTACTTACTATCTCTCTCAGAATCACCCGAAGAAGCTCAACGAGATGAAGCGGCCTGCACTAAACTAGGTTGGAATTGGTCGATTGATTTATGCAATGTGCTTGCTTGTCCATTCATCCTGGCTGCTGGGCGAACAACAATCCCATGAAAGCCAGGCAGTAGTCGACAAACAAACAGCTTTGTCGCTCTTTGCCAAGTACACGAGGAATTCAAAGCCTGCCAGACAAACCATGACCAACACCTACAAAGACCAACGCAGTGCCCATACAGGTAAAGCCAACAATACGTTCGCTCGACGAACAAAGAGAGAACAATGAGTCCAACGATACTCCAACACAGCTGAGCACTCGTACAAAGTAGACACTCCATGCCCTTCGTCCTGTCCATGCCTGCCCGATCCGATCTCACCGTGAAAACAAATGTAGAATACCACTCCCGATTGCAGATGTCCGTCCATAACGTCATAAGATAACCTGTATCGCCAGCGAAAACGCCCAAAAAAGAAGACCCAAGTGCTGTACGGTACTATGACAGATAGACTAGACAAATCGAGCCAAACCAACGAACGCCCGATGCCACCAAACAACAAACGCCTTTCCTTTTATGCTTCGTACCCAGATATGCCGAAGAGAGAAAAACAAGATAGATGGCTCACAGATCAATGTCAAGTCGCCAAAGCAAGCAAACAGGTACGTGAGTGAACAGAATTAGGAGACGTCGGGAAGGACAGTCTCACCCTCTTGACCATCCTCGTCTTCGGCGAGTTGTTGGAGTAAGATATCGATGTTCTCGTCCATGTGCTCGACCTCTGCACCGAGGCTGAGGGACAGGAGTTTTCGATATTGGTCGCCTTTCTCGCCAGCTCCAGCCTTGCTCAAAGCGTCCGAATACTTGATGACGTTGTTCTTGCGTTTGTTCTCCTCTTCCTCCAACATCTTTGCCAGCATCACTCTCTCACCAATGTCGTCTTCGCTTGTTGACATATGTCCGTTGCTCTTCTGTTCCTCGTGTTGGGCGTAGGCACGGAGTTGGATTTTTTGCTGTTGCTCAATCACTCCAGTGACTTTCTTCTCCATGTAAGCGAGGTTTTCCATCGAGGAAGCAATCACTTCGGGGGTTTCCTTCTGAAAGGTGATTTCAGCACTCATGACTTTGGTTGCTGCAAGCTCTTGCTTAGTGCTCGTCAAGATACGTCTTGCTTCCTTCTCGGACGTCTCCTTCTCAATGAGCTCATCATCGAAGGAGGTCGCAAGGCCTTGCAATTTTTCAAGCATCATTGGAGCAATTCGTGATTCGATGGACATTGCAGCTTCAGATTCATGGTGTGGCACAGCACGATTTGGTTCCTCTGGCATTTCCCACACTGATCGCGAGTCCGGTCCATAGGGTGAAGATGAGCCTTGGTGGTTTCGATCAGATCTGCGGTTCTCGTTCAGGTCTTGAATAAGCTCCTCAGCAGTAACCTTTTCCGCGTTTGGCAGACTCGGCGTAGCTCCTCGACCGAGCAAGGCTCTGACTGATTTACGGGCCTTGTTCTTGGCTGCAATGTGAAGAGCTGTATTGCCGTTCATGTCTCGTGCATCAAGAATGCGCTGGAAATGCTCTGGTTCGAGGACTTCTGACATCTTGTTGAGGAGGATATCCAGGTAGTATCGAGCGCATTGATGTTTTTGACGGCTGATTGTGATAGCTGCGGCATGGTGGAGAGCTGTTGCTTGACAAAAATCAACACAATCAATTGTGCTAATCAGGTCTTTTACAACCGCTGGCATGGTTTGCTTGTCTTGACAGTTGGTGAACAGAACACAGCGCATCAGAGGTGTCTCCCCTCGAATATTCTGCGCAGTTGGGTTGGCATGGAATCGGCGCAGTTCTTTCATGATCTCGACATCGCCCATAGCAGCAGCCCAGTGCAAAGCAGTGTGTCCATCCGAGTCGATTATCCAATCTGGCTGGAAATTTATTGGGGGCTCCGGTTTTAGACCACCGTGAGGTAGCATGAAATAGTCCAGAAGTTCATCGGAGTATAAAACATGATCCCGCTCAGTGGCACTTTGTAGCTGCTCCTCGCGCTTGCGTTTACGATGGCCAGTGTTCTGTTGGGACATGTCATATCGGTCATCATCTGCCACAAATGACGCAGAGCCAACCGTCATGTCATCCGCAATGCTCTCGTTGTCCATCTGGGAAGTATCATCATAGTCATCATGGATCATACGGGCCGGCGCGGCCACTGGTTCTATGCCGTTAGTGCTGCTTTTTTCGATTTGACGCTTCTGAGCCTTACTTGTCGCAAATTTTGGGACGGCTGGGTTTTTCTTCTGGGGCTTCGGCTTGGCCGTAGTATGTTTCGGGGCAGGAGGAGGACTGATGTTTCCGGGGGTAAACTCGAAGATAGTGCGTAGTTTTTCGTAGACATTATTTCGTTGTGCCAGAGCTTCACCCTGCTCGAGAGGGACCCAAGTTCCTAATAGAAGTCAGACAGGAGTTTCATGAACTTTCATATTGGCGTGCCTTGGTATTTGCCATATCCACCTTGGACCTTCTCGTGTGTTTCCTTCTGGACTTCGCGCTCGAGGATTCGGGTTCTAGCAGGCTTATCGAAACCAGCAGCTTTCAGGATATGTGTAGCATTAATCCAATCGTCACCTCTGCGGCGCATAACTAGTCGCAAATATCAGCAGATGCGCAGATGAAGCAGAGCGAGCTCGCAACTCACCATGTTCCTTGAGGCCTTCTCCAAATTGGAACTCGTAAACGGGAATCTAATGAGGTCAGTCTTGCACCCCCCACAGCTCTCCTCCGGGCGCATACATTACTGTAGGTCGCCGAGTACACTCCTGGACCAGCTGGCTTAACCATCTTGACTACTGTTGAGGTTTTGACGGAGGGCAAAGGGTTTCGCGGGGGCTCGAATGAAGTCGTCTTGAGGTATGAGGGCGCCAATTATCCGAGATCGAGGTTCAAGTCGAGGGACGCGTGGGGGATCGCAGAGAGAAAAAAAAGCGCGTCCAACGCGTCGTAAATAGAGCAGCTCACGCGATTGCAAAGCATGCAGAGCAAGTGGGAGCTCTGCTGTGGAAGTTGTTGGTCGTGGTGATTGTTGGAGTCTGAGTTGGCTTCAGGACGACGCGACGTGAAGAGGTTGGGAAGCGCGACTCCAATTTAGGTATGTGGTCACATGACAATTATTTACCTTGGGCCATTTCAGGAATTCATTTCTGGACTTTTGAAAGTGAATATATAAAATCTTAGCATCTACAACTCCATGCATAAATCTGCGATCGCCACATCAAAACCGTATATCGTTTACTTGCCAACTTCAAGATTGCTTACTTCCCCATCCACTGGTTACACTGGGTGGCTGCTGAGACCACAAGGTCGCAAACTCAAAGTCTGTTTATCAGTGGACAAAGAAACAAATATAGCAAGATTGAATCGTCTCTTAGTAGAAATATTTCTGCGTAGTTATACAGTTGAACTTTTACCTAGGGATTCGCACATAACCACGAAACACAACCTCGAGAGTTGAGTATCCGCGGAAGGTAAGCCGAGCCAGACTATTGATAAAAGCCCCTTCTGACTTGGTAGACAAATCCAAGGTCAGCTTTCTAACTTTTCTGAAATCAATATCCTCAGAGTTGTCTGCTCTATGGGGTCAATTCTCCACTATTCCAGAGCCATGTTACATTCCAGCTACATCCTCACAACCGACGGCTTCCCAAAGGAACGTGAGAAGGTAGCGAAGTGGATGGAGGTGCTATTAATCAGTGAATATGAGAGTGCTCGTGAAGGAGAGTCTCCCAAAGTCGAAGATAACCGAAATAATAACCAGAATTCTAGGTTGCATTGAGATTCCTGAGCTGAACTTGTTGTCCCTCTGTCTCTACCTGAAGATTTCGGGATACCGGTCTTTCTGAAATGCGATATCCTCAGGACTCCAAATACCAGTCGTATCTTCCACCCAGTCTACCGCCTTCTCAAGATCCCTTAAACCCAGCTCCATTCCCTCCACACAACCTGGCACCTTCAATTGAAAGGCATCGAAAGGAAGTGGGCCAGCGTTAATCCTTTCCATGAAAGACTTCATCCGAGGGGCAAACCATCTCCCAAACCAACTGACATGTTCATCCCACTCCTCATCCCTGTCTGCCACTCGCCGCCTTAGAACAACATACACAGTCTCTACACCCTGTACTATCCTCCGCCTTGGAATCCGATACCACCTCCCAAACATTGTCAAATTAATTGCGACGCTGCGAATGCCGCTGACGGCGATGTTCAGTCGATTCCAATGGTAATCCGTCCACAGGTATGCAATTTTATTGGCATCCCAATCGTCGTCACCAATTCCGCCTTCTGTGCTAGGCAGTCGTTTCATATGAACGATATCCACAACAGGATTCCAGTATATGTGTTTGATGCGCCCGGCAGAAATTCGGTCTTCGTGACGACAGCGAGTCCTTCTGTGTTTTTCGAACAGGGCCGTGTCGTAATGTCCATTTACAGCGCAGGGCCAGATTGTAAGAGTTTTCGCTTTTCTGATAGAGACATCGAAGCCGAGAGTGTACTTTGAGAGGCATACAGCTCGGGACTCGGCGCAGACGTGGAAGAGGCTTGGAATAGGGCGAAGTGTGACAAATACGTGGATTTCGTCCCTGCAGGGACCCCAAGATCCATCTTTGTTTCTGGAACAACTAAATCTGCTGTTGTTGAATGTGATAATAGTCGGATCTGAGACGGCGAAGTAGTAGATCTTGAGACGAATCTCAGCCGGTAAATTGGGGAAGAGAGGGAAAGATTGAGAATCCATCATTTTCAGAGTGGACTGGAGTCTCGATACTTGGTGGCACGGGAATAAGGTGGGAGGACGACAGCAACTATGGCACATTGAATTGGTGTGATTGTTGCCTGAGAGTATCGACTACCAGTCAAAGTAACCCGGGATGTATGCTAGCAGCAAAGGCCGATGGATTGGGATCCAGATGTTTTCGACATATGAATGTGAAGTTGGAATAAACTTGGTGGGGATGGCTGGCTGGGCTTGACGCCTGCCGAGAAGTTCTCGCAGGGGTGTTGCGGCGTCGAAGCGGCCATGACTATTTTCATTGAACTCAGTACTACTGAAAATCGTAGTTCCTGGGCACATTCGAGGGTTGAAAATTGATTCAACTAAGCCTCCTACAGGCCTGTGTTGAACATAGAAGTAACGCGCTGGGCTTTTCCTCAAGCCCAGCGTTCTCGTTGCTGGAACTTGTAATTTCCATTCTCATCTTTGACCCAAGGTATAGCCTCAGAGATGTCATGCCAGCTCAGTTCCTTGCCTCTTTTGCATCCAACTAGCTTCAGCTGGAGCTTCTCCAGGTCAAGTGTTGCAGCGTTTGCGTGTCCGAGCTCACGATCATGTTATGCCCGAGCCTACTAGAGTACCGTGCCCATCCACTCGCTATACCAATTCACTTGCCCTTCCCAGAATTCGTCATTATCACTTGGTCTTCTTTCCAGGACGAAGTACACAACTTCTGGGTTTGGCGTATGCCCAATGTTTGAAAGTTCAAGCCAATCGCGAAACATGTAAAATGGGATAGCCACATTTTTGGCGTTCTTCATCACGAGGGAGAGATTTTCGGGGTGGCAGATCCACAAGTACGCCATGTTTTCAGAATTCCACAGTGTAGCTCCCACATCCATCTCAGCATGTCGCTGCCAGACGACGACATCAAGTGAGGGGTTCCAGTACATCTCCTTGTTCTGCAGCATGACACTTTGTTCGTGTACACTGGGGGTCTTGTCTGTTCGTTCTAGCTCTTCAAAATGTCCTTGCGATCGAAATTCGGGGATGTTTCCCATGTCCACCTCGAGGGTGACGGGGAATCCACGAGTGTATTGCCGTAAAGTAAGATATCGAGATTCACGACATACGTGTAAGCGGCTGGGCACAGTTTGAGGCGGAATAAATATATGATCATAGTGGTGGCTACAATCATGAAGCGTAGAGTCGGCAGGTTGCCTCTCCTCCGCAGAGGTTGTGAAGACGCAGAACTTGAGTCGGATAATGGAAGGAGAATGATAATCCGCCAACTGCCATATCTTGATACGGATTTCAGTGGGCAGCTTTAGAAATGGGAAGAAAGTTTGAGCAGACATCGAGGATTTTGAACTTTGGAAATTTTGGTCTGTGAGACGGAAGAGGAAGAGGATGTTGAGATTAGACTTGACGTCAAGGATGAAGTTGGTGTTGATGTATAAATGGGGCATGATATCATTGGCTCGGCTGGCAGGCGCTAAGATCACCCAACCTACCTGACTCCAATTCCAACATCTCTCCCCCTTCAAACTCTCGCGTTCTCATCTCGACATCTACATACTCCTAACTCAGCGAAGAGTCATATTGTCAGTGTCCTACGTCGGGACGAACTTGATGTGAATCACAGACAGCGCTTGAGCTTCAGAACCGTGCTCCTCTTGACTCTCGAAGCACGCTCAACCGCTGTTCGCATCAACAGTATCGCTGCCTGATCGCAGTACATCAGCCAATATAAGGACAGTAAGTCTGAGCCGAAATTAATATTAAAAAAACAATCTTAATGTACCCATTCGCTGATAGCAGTGTCAGACGGAAGGACACACAGCCAACATCCGCACTTCTGAATCTCGAAAATGAACGACCATTCAACATTCCATCCATTCCCAAGGCTCCCGACCGAGCTCAGACTCAAAATATGGCATCTAGCTCAATCCGAGCGCGAAATCATTCCAATCGAATGCACTTCTTTTGCCGGAGAACCCCGTAACGCAGCAAAGGCCTGCAGCAGGAAACGGCACCTCGTTGTTCCAGCCAGGGCTGTGCCAAGTCTCTTCCACGTATGTCTCGAAAGCCGGGAGATATGTTTACCTAAATACATTCGCGGCTTCAAGATTGGGGGTAGAGAGAGAAACAAAGTCATGCAATGCAGCCACCAGCGTATGGTCACCAGAGCCGTCCAGGGAGAGATGAAAGTTACGACGAAGCGGGACATGTATTGGCGGCCAACCATTGACGTCTTGCTCGTAACACGTGGATTCACTCATGGTGCAACTTCCCTTAAGAAGGTTCTTAGCGCATCCTCTGTCTTGTTTGTGTACGGGGCACCATGTGGTGGACTGCAGGCTTATGGAGCGCAGCATGTCGTTATGCCGCTGGAATGGTTCCACTGCTCGCAATGGGACCCGAGTCTTTGCGAATATACGTGGGGAATGACAACGGTGTACGTCATTCTGAAGCAGAAGGAGGAGGATATGGCTAAGGATTGGGAATCACACCTGGCCTGGTTTGGCAGGTGGTGGCTAAGGGTTTCGGCTGCTTGGAGGGAAATTGTGGGGAAAGATGCGCCGTTGGAGGAGAGGGTGCCATTTCTTCCCAAAGCCGTGGGGCTGTTGCAGGGTGAAACATTGCAGAACTCTCATTTGGATGCGGCGAGAGAATGCGTTCTAGTTGAAGCTGCGTATGACGGAGAGGTCGAAGATGATGATGATCGGTTTCTTAAGCGTAGGTATGGCAGTCATCTCTGGGCTTATTGAATGAGATCGAAGATTTTTTAATTGTCTACCTACACAATTAACAATAAACTAACTCCCTGTTCATTGCAACTGCCGTAGAAGGGAAATGGCCGGACCACACTCCCTGTCGTCGCCATCATGCGCGGGGGTTGGTAGCTTGAAGTTCCAGAACACATCAGGCAAACCAGCATTTTCATCCTTGACAACCTGGATTTTGTGTCCTTTCGCTCCCAGCGCCTCTAGATAGCACTAGAATATCAGAGATCCACGAGACCGAGCAATATCCATTGGCGTGAGTGGACGATTCTCTAGTTCATCAAAGCCAACATACATTGTAGGAAGCGTCAAAGCATGAGGGTCTGCCCCCTGTAGGACGAGAAACCGCATTATTCCAAGTCGTTCTGAGCTGATAGCATGATGCAACAAAGTCCAACCAAGTAAATCCGTCATTTCGAGGACTCTCCGCCCATACTCGATCATTTCTTTAAGAGTTGACATGTTGTTGGTTGAATTGAACGGCGCAGGAAGCTGGCGTCCATCCTGGGCCTCGGGTCCAGGTTTCGAGGGAGGCTCCTCTAGAAATCAGGCATCGAATATGTTCTGCGGTTCCATACGCTGCTGCCCGGTGCATGACTGACCAGCCTTCTCCGTCCTGTGCGTTGAAATCAACAAATGAAGCACTAGCGAGAGAATCTAGGAACTCGTCACATGGAGCCTTGTACATTGGCTCATCACCAAAGAGGCCGAAGGCTGCTGTCCATCCTCTGGCGCTGATATGGTGAACATCGGCTTTATTATTCAAGAGCCAGCACGCAACGTGGAGCTTTCGATGGGCAAAGGCCCCCTCCAGGGGGCCTCTGTTAAGCACTCCAGATTAGCTGTCGAACTTAAATCAGGAGAATGGGCGGGCATACGTTTAAGAACGTCCAAATGTCTGCTTTGGGTCTGCTCCTCTGCCGACTAGAAACATTACAATGTCCACTGAACCGCTGACAATAGCATGTTATCATTCTCAAATCAATTATTGAGACTTTCTTTTTATGATTAGGGAAGCTACAGAGAGGGGCGAAAAATTACTCGTCGTGATATCATCCACACCCACTTTGTCTTGATTCAGAAGGCTCTGTACCAATTTGAGATACCCAGCTTGACATGCAGTCATGATGGAGGCACCATCTGGCACGACATTCTTCAGAACTACCCCCACACCAATCGCGGATACTTCGACGGAAAACGGAGATTGCCTTCTGAGCCTGAAATCGATATAGAAAACTCCGAGGCAGAACAATGCATGAAGTCTCAAAGAACGGAATACGAGGTTTCTTTCGAGTCCTGGGTGCAGCAAATAGATTTGTGGATTGCTGCGAAATGAGAGATCAACCAGGCGGAAGTTGAATATTCGGTGACGGCCCACGAGGGTCAAAGAATTGCTTCAACTGATTAAAGTCTGCGAAGTCCATTTCCAATGCATGGCGGCTGAAGGAGACGGAGTTTTAGACTTGGCGAAGTAAAAAAAAGATTGGTCTTCAGTCCATCTAACTGCAAACGTAGATCTTTTGTCTCCCGTGGAGCATCTTATAGCCTTTGCACGAGGCTGAAGGCATTGTCTACCGCGCTAATGAGGGTAATACGTGAAGCTGCTCTGCTGATAGGGTCCATGAAGTCCAGATTGGAGAAGTGGTTCTCAATTGTACCCAGAAAACTACATGAGAATTGAGGGATTCAAATGTGGAATCAAGTCAGAGCTCAAATATGAGAGATATTGTGTTTTTAGTCCAAGCCTTGAAGCCTAGGTAGCTAGGAGGATAGCAGTGTGGCTCGTTAGGCTCGTAGCCAAGTGCGGTTCGGTCGGATCTTATAACTGCCATACTTGATTATACGGTGCCATTTGCTTTTCTTTTCCACCTTTTACAGCTTTGAAAACCTCCTGGGAGTATTGCATATGCACCTCTGGTGCAATTCCTTCAAGTGACAGTGGGGTCTGTATGAACTCGGCCAATCATGCTGGCTTGTTATCATGCACATTTTTCGCTGTTGCGCAGAATCAACATAACCCTAAGCAGGCCAATCATAAAAAAGACTCAGTACTAACGGTTGGTCAGCTCCCAAGACAAGTGCATGAGTTTGCCGAACAAACGTGTGGGCATTTTGAGGACGGACAAGGCTCTCTGGTTTGTCGGCTATAAATCAAGGCAGTCTGCCAAACTTGATGCATAGACTCAGCACGTCTTTCAAAACTGGAAGTCCCTATCTATGATCAAGTATGTCATCATATTCTTAGTCTCTGCCCAACCAGTCGTCATAAGACCCATCCGGAGGTTGGATATTGCTATACGACCAGGAGCCGGGGCGATATTATAACGAACAGAAGAATACAAATGGTAATTGTGCCCCATGAAAGGTAGTCCAGGCTATACAGTAGTGTTAAATTAGTCCTCATGGGATTGCAATAGCCCACTTACTCATGTTCCACAGGCGTTTGGGAACAGGGTCCAGTTTCGCGAGACCAGAACCTTTCAGAGGATTGGACGAGAAGATTCGATGCGCAATCTGGCCAATACAAACTCGGGCGTCGAAACGAACTTGGTATGCACCTTACTAAAGTTTTCGAAAATCCGCAGCAGAAGTCGCAGAGTCTCAGACGAACAGCGCTCTGGAGAATAGCAGCCGGCTCGCTAACGTGGTTACACCGTACAGGTGGTTTGGAAGAACGTGTGTTGGTTAAGAGAGCCGGACATGAGTTAAGACATGGAACTAGATACAGCCAGTACGTACAAAACTTACATACTGGAAGAGACTGAGAATAGACCAGAGAGGATGTCCCAGACTGTCGACAATGCCTCAGACCGGGCGGCGACTGTCAGCCTGGATCTGGATGTGCTGCCGCCGCCCCGTTACATTTTGCCTGAGAGTATAAGAGTTTTATATTAGGAAGAGAAATTCGGCTTTAAAGGAGTAACAATCAAGTTATAGGTCACAAACTACTTGTCAGTCCTTCGTAGACTAATCTCTGGCTTTCGTAAGACCTCCCCTAGAGGAGTCTTCAATCTTGACAGTACAGTAATGTGATATTGGGATGAGAGCGGTAGGGGTTATGGAGATATCTCTTCGCAATCGAGATAATTCATAAAGTTTAACTTAGAGACTCAGGGTGTGTTGAAAATGCAAACACTGCATGGTTTTGGCCTGAATATCCGTACTGTGGAATCCGGCGGCAATTCAATATAGTGTAGACAAAGAGCCAAAAGCACTATCTTGGCCTCAGCAGCAAACCACTCAAGAAAACGACTACCATGTGCATCAAACTAGCGGAAGGGATATGCGGAGCACACAATCCACGACTTGGGGTAGTAGCGGCACCCTATCTGACTACAACGACCCCCCGAGGTATTAGTCATTTGGGCAAAGCCAGGCAGACGAGAACAATGATAACCCCAGATGTGCTAGAGGACCCGTATACCAGTCCTCAGATCTAGAGCGTGGAAGTTGGTAGTTGTATCAAGTCGGCAACAATCTAGGGCCGTGGGAAAGTATGACTACAACTTGTACAGATCAAGGAGAAAGCTCTAATACGTATCGTGGGCTGTATTTATATAACGCGCGAGATGAAAACGAGATTGGCTATCGGTTCCAGCGGACAAACGAGGACTATGGCCCTGAGACTGAAGCTTCAATCCCGCCTCAAACGGCTGCCACCTAACCTAGCCAGAGTAGCGCTACATTCTCTGTACGAAACAGATTGCCCAGCTCTGATGATGTCACAAGATTTGGCCGCGTCGTTAACGACCTAGGCGTGCCCAAAGAAAGTTACTAGAAGAAACCACGGAGTGACAGCGGAAAAGCCTCCTATTGGAACCCCCAAAGGCTACAGAACAACTGCCTATTCGTCTCCACCGGACACCCCTTCCAGATACCGTTTGAGAAACCCGCTAAACGTCTCAACGTGAAGATTCCACCACTAAGTGCGAAAGGAGTTGCGTTTGGTCAGCTAGAGTCGTTGCTGCAACTGATTGGAGGTATGGATTTTGTTGTTCTCACGCCTTCGTACAACGAGCCACCCTGTATTCAGCAGGATTTTACGATGCACATTTTCGAGGACCGGATTCGCAAGAATGGGGACCAGCCATTTGTGCTTGGCTATTGTAGGATCAATGGGACAGGCCACTGTCTCATTGCACCTCTTTGGGAGACGTGATACCTCACCAGGTAATGACTTGACGAACTTCAAATACATGTGCTATCAGAATCAAACGAAAGGACTGGATCTGTCGGATGAAGTAAAGCAGAGCAGAGCTACATCATATTCGCCATGTTCCGGACTCCAGAGGACGACAACTCGAACGAGTTGCAGATCAACTTCTACAGCGAGGGCTCCAACGATGTTGTCTATCACACTCAATTGTGGTGGAACTTTGAATTTGATCGCGATGCTGAAAGTCAGCCTAGTAGTCCCTTCAACCCTCAACCCGGTAATCCCAAAGCCTCTTTTGAATACAACCTCCAACTGAGTAGTTCTACAGGTTCCTCGGATTACACTTATCGACAGAATGCTGAGGTGGAAATACCACCAACCCTCAAGATGAAGCGTTTGTACCTGAATAACTGAGACTTGGCTGCGGAAGAAGAACGCTTGCTGCGGGAACACAATATAGAACTGTGGATGCCGAGACATGTATGAGTCAAAGAAGAAAGAAACTTGGATTTCAGGGTACTGAGGTCTCATGTGAGAGGCGAAACATGCGGCATACTATCTCGCAAGATATTGACAATGAGGTGAACTGAGGAGATAAAATGGCAGATTCTGTGATCTTTCCATTACAAGAGCCGTAAACTACGGCCCTGACACTCCGATCATGCCTCCATCACTGCTCACAACCAGAGTCATCTATGGCATCATGAACGAAGCCTACCGTACTGCCTTCACGGTCTCCATGTGGCCTTCCCTCCAAGAAAGCGGGCGTGTCTGGATCGAAATCATACAAATCTTCCACCTTCAAGCTCACATTCTCGGCCTCGCATATTTCACAGTGCTCTGGTTCCGCTGGCAAATCTTCCCATTCCATTTTTGAGGCAGTAAAGTATGCCAAATCCCAAACTCCACGCTAAACAAGACAAATGAACTGACCCCGCTCCAGCGTCACAAGTAATCTTTCTTCCGGCTCGTGCGCGTGTATTGGTTCAAGCGCCACTCCACATCTCCATCCTTATTCTCCAGTGTTCCGCCTCGGATCTCGAAACAGCGCATCGTCATTCGCGGGCCGACTTCTGCCAGTTCTACGCTCTGGTATCCGGTTCGGACGAAGACGTGATGGCGCACTTCGATGCTGTCTTCGATGTTCTTGAATGTGACGACTCTGCTTCCGACTTTTGTTTTGTTGGTGATAGCTTCGCGAGGTGGGAAGATGTGCTTTAGGATTCTGACCATGCGCAGACCGAGCTTGGATGTGAAGCCTTCGAAGATCAGGTGGGGGTAGGATTCGCTGACTGTGCCTCGGGAGCTGTTTGGGATGTCGTGGCGTAGGACAACGTTGTGGAGGGAGAAGGAGACTGTAGGGCCATGTGGGAAATGTGATAATGTCAAAGCTGTTGGAACACCTCGATGCTCGTGCAATAGGATAATATCTGATAGGCCCGATGCTTGTGCGGAAGAGACAAGATTGGGTAGAATTAGGTTTCCTCTGTTCAACCGTATGGATGTTGGCAAAAGCAATCGAATTTCCTTCGCAAATGAAGACAATCTTGTTGAAGGGTCTCGAGAAGTTGTGACAAGCACCCGCGGATCCACAATTCCAGATAATTGAGCATATTCGTCATCCAAATCCAAGGCCTCATTCGCGCTCAGATCTGCCTTTGACTCATCGTACTTGTAATCCTCCCGCAGCTTCTTGTCGTTGGCGATTGATGGGTCCAGAGGTTTGCCAGAAGCTAACGAAGCTCGGAGCTTTGATCGTTTCTCTGATATCTCGGCATCGCGAAGAGTTACTGCTCGACGGTAGATATAATCCTTCCTTTGGCGTTGTCGTTTTCTCTGGGGGTTGTATTAGCATGGTGGTGAAGGAAAGCTGTGATCCCTAGCAAAAGAGACTTGTTCCGCAGATCTCTACCAGCAATCCGACGGAAGAAAGCACCGAGGAAACAATGTTTTCTGCAAGTATAGAAACATAACAAACAGACTTACAATAGCGGTATTCATGATTGTGGTTGTGAATGGTCGTCGGCGCAAAAAGATAGTGTTGGAGGCGGGTGGCAGAATGAATATAAATTTATTGTACTAGCGTCATTCTTGGCGATCTGACCCGCGCTAAAAATGTACCTGCGGCTGTCGCTCTCTGGCTGGCTCTTCGATGTCAGTGCTTTCTTTGCCCATCCCACATCCACAGCGACATCCACATTCTTTCTCGAGCACAACACCACAGAATCGTCTTCTCTCCTCTCCTCTCCTCACCTCTCTCCGCCGTCACCAGCGAACCGAGCCTCTGCAAGAAGCTGTCCATATTCGAGCTGCACAGAAATGACTTGAGAGTCCTCCTCGCGTTTGTGACAAAGCCTCTCCCTCTCCCTTCGCGCCACAAGGCTGCACTACAAATCAGAACAAAACGTAAGTCTCCTCTCCAGCTGATTACATGCGTGTGCCACCCAGGAATACTCTCCTCTGCCTACAGTCCGCGACTCTCTCTGGCTGGGGAACAAGAGCTGACTGTCTCTTCGTCGCAGATACCGAGCAAATCCTTCATTATGGAAGGCGCTTTCACCCACCTCGGAAACCACCTCATTTCAGACTCTGCTGCTGCAATCAATGCTGGCGCAGATGATATCTCGAATATTGACCCGGACGAGACTCTACTTTATGGACTGCAGTACGGAGGACGTGGTGGTTTGGGACCTACAAGACGAAGAAATGACGACGATGACAATGAGACCGAAGTCTTTGACGATGATGATGCTGAGAGCCTGGCCAGCGTGCCAGTGGATGGAATGAAGAACATGGGATTAAGAGGTATCGAGGACGAGAAGGAGCTCCCTGCTCATGCCTGCGCGTAAGTTGTGGCAAATATTAGGAGCATGGAAGAGGCTAATATATTGAAGCTATTGTGGGATCCATTCTCCAAGTTGTGTCGTCAAGTGCTTGGGATGTACAAAGTGGTTCTGCAGCGCTCGTGGCAATGCTACCTCCTCTCACATTGTCAATCACCTTGTCCGTGCCAGACACAAGGAAGTCCAACTCCACCCACTTTCGCTACTGGGAGATACCGTACTCGAATGCTACAACTGTGGTACAAAGAATGTCTTCCTCCTCGGTTTTATTCCTGCAAAGTCCGATACCGTTGTAGTCCTCCTCTGCCGCCAGCCATGCGCCTCTACACCATCCTCGAAGGATATGAGCTGGGATATTTCCAAGTGGCAACCTCTTATCGAAGACCGATCGTTCCTCCCATGGCTTGTGTCTGTCCCTACCGACGCCGAGCAGTTGCGCGCAAGACACCTTACACCTCCTATGATTGCTAAGTTGGAGGAGATGTGGAAAGACAACGCTAGTGCTACTATTCAGGATCTGGAAAAGGCTGCTGGAATCGACGATGACCCTGCCCCAGTCCTTCTCAAGTACGACGATGCGTACCAATACCAAAATGTATTCGGCCCCCTGGTTAAAATCGAGGCCGACTATGATCGCAAGCTCAAGGAGGCACAGTCCGAGGACGGCTTGATCATCCGCTGGGACTATGGTCTTAACAACAAGCACTTGGCTAGTTTCGTTCTTCCGAAGATTGAGCTGGGTGACGTCAAGCTTGCCGTTGGAGATGAAATGCGACTTAAATACAAGGGCGAGCTGCGACCTGTCTGGGAGGGAGTTGGATATGTTGTTAAGATCCCCAATAATCAATCGGACGAGGTTACTATTGAACTTCGCAAGGTTGGAAGCGACAAGTCTGTCCCTACGGAATGCACTCACAACTTCTCCGCCGATTATGTCTGGAAAGCTACTTCGTATGACCGCATGCAATTCGCCATGAAGACGTTTGCCATTGATGAGATGAGCGTATCCGGATACATTTTTCACAAGCTTCTTGGTCACGAGGTTGCGGCTGCTCCTATGAAGATTCAGATGCCAAAGAAGTTCAGCGTTCCAGGATTACCAGAGTTGAACAGCAGTCAGATCAACGCCGTCAAGAGTGTCTTGCAAAAACCTCTCAGTCTGATCCAGGGACCCCCAGGAACTGGCAAGACCGTCACCTCTGCAACTGTCATTTATCATTTGGCGAAGGTCAATGGAGGCCAGGTCCTTGTTTGTGCCCCCTCCAATGTTGCTGTTGATCAGTTGTGCGAGAGAATTCACCGTACTGGATTGAAGGTCGTCCGTCTCACTGCCAAGTCTCGGGAGGATGTTGAATCATCAGTTGGCTTTCTGTCTTTACACGAGCAGGTTCGCATGAATGATAGCAACTTGGAACTTACCAAGCTTTCTCAATTGAAGAGCGAGCTCGGCGAACTTTCCAGCCAGGATGAGAAGAAGTTCAAGACTTTGACCAGAGCTGCCGAGCGCGAGATCCTTAACAATGCCGATGTCATTTGCTGCACTTGTGTTGGTGCTGGTGATCCTCGCCTCGCCAAGATGAAGTTCCGAACTGTTCTCATCGACGAGTCCACGCAATCCGCCGAACCCGAATGTATGATTCCGCTTGTTCTTGGATGCAAGCAAGTTGTTCTTGTTGGAGATCATCAACAATTGGGTCCAGTCATCATGAACAAGAAGGCTGCCAAGGCTGGTCTCAACCAATCCCTCTTTGAACGACTCGTTATTTTAGGCCTGGCTCCTATCCGACTTAATGTTCAGTATCGTATGCACCCTTGCCTTTCGGAGTTCCCATCGAACATGTTCTACGAAGGTTCTCTTCAAAATGGTGTCACTATGCAACAGCGCCTCCGACGCGATGTTGATTTCCCATGGCCTGTCGGCGATACACCAATGATGTTCTGGTCCAACCTCGGTAATGAAGAAATCTCAGCATCTGGAACCTCGTATCTCAATCGAACTGAAGCTTCTAACGTCGAGAAGATTGTTACTCGTTTCTTCAAGGCAGGAGTTCAGCCCGCAGATATTGGCGTCATTACCCCATATGAAGGTCAACGTAGTTACGTTGTTAGCTCCATGCAGAACACTGGAACATTCAAGAAGGAGAACTACAAGGAAATCGAAGTTGCCTCTGTTGATGCCTTCCAAGGTCGTGAGAAGGACTTCATCGTTCTTTCTTGTGTCAGATCCAACGATCATCAGGGAATTGGTTTCTTGAGCGACCCTCGTCGTCTCAACGTCGCTCTTACTCGTGCCAAGTACGGTCTCGTCATTCTCGGTAACCCGAAAGTTCTCTCCAAGCACCCATTGTGGCATTACCTCTTGCAGCATTTCAAGGAGCGAAACTGCTTGGTTGAAGGTCCTCTTTCGAACCTGCAAACTTCCCTCCTCCAGTTTAGTCGACCAAAGACCACGTACCGTGGCCCGCAACGTTACCAGATGTCACAAGGCTCATTCAATGGACGCTCCGGTACCAATGGAAAGGCCCCTCGGGACTTCAGCGATACCGGTTCCATGATGGGTTACATTCCTGACGACGTCTCGTCTGTTCATTCTTCTGCACTCGGTGGTGTTGGTCTCGGATCCGCCTATCCTCAGATGTTCTCTCAGTTCACCCCCGAAACCTGGCCCGGTCTTGATCCTCGTGCTCGTCCCAATGGCCAGAAGGGCAGAGGCCGCCCTGCCGATAGCGTTGCCGGCGAGTCAATTGCTGCTAGCGAGCTCACCGACATGACCAACAGTGTGCTTGATGGAAAGGGCATCGGACAGGGTGGCGTAAGCCTAGGTGGGCTGGCTTCGGAGAGTACTCAAAAGCAAACTAGCTTGAGTCAATCGGACCGCCTCAAGCGCTATGTCGAGTCCGGTGGCCGAGTTGCCGACTACAAGACTGGTGATGCCGGCAGTATTTTTGGAGGCAGTTCCTTGCTGAGTGGCCGCCGACTGGACGACGACGAAAAGAGTGTTTCTACAGCATTTGCTAGCCAAGTTGGAGGTGGCTATGATTGATCAACTTCCGAGATGTCTGTATTTTACAAGACATGAGACATTTGATGACCGAATCGGATTGCCCGAGGTACATAGCAGACAGGATCGCCTGCCCTATCTATCGCCCAGCAACCTTGATCTCGTCGATCGATACATGCCCCTGGCCACCGACCAACTGCCGCGGGTTGCTACCTGTCGCCTGTCATGCTCCGCATGGCTGACACTTCGGCATGCCCTAAGTACGATGCTGCCATGGTCGGAGGAGGCCAAATTGGAACGTGCGGTGCTTGTTTATGGTGGTTTGCTTGCTGGTGAACTGAAAAGAAGAATGTTGTTGCGTGCGTGCGTGGAGCTGCTATGAGAAAAGGTATTGGGGTTGAAGCAAATCTGCGCTGTTTGCAGTTGGAGTGACATTCTCGCGAGCATGATGTCTTCTCCAGCTAAAGGTGTCGGATAGTGCTACTGATAATCAAATTACAACCTTTTTGCCACCAGGGCCTTCCGTGGAAGATCATTTTGTGTCTGAAGGTAAGCTTTGCAGTTTCTCTTGACTTGACCCTGTCAATCGCAATGGAAAGGAATGGTTCTACTGTGACAAAATGTATCCATCCTTGCCCTTCTCAATTTCTCCTCTTAGGGCTCTGCAAGCTTCGAGAGCCACTGAGCACATGCTGCTATACGGACAGAGCTTGAAGACCCCAGATTCCTAAGGAATGGATCGTGCAAATATATTATGGATTCGAGTCTATAGCTTTCGAATGACGCAGTATCGTGTTCACGACCCGTCGGTCGTTGCATAATGTGGATGTCGTAAATTGTATAGAATGTGATGAGAAATGATCGGAGGGAATATCTTGATTCAAGCCGGAAAGAGCTGGATAACTCGAGGGCGAGGAAGACGGAGTTCTTGAGAGGTTTTTCGGGGGCGATGGTGGATTTATATGGGGGTGGGAAGGCATTGTTGGGTTTGTTTTGGTTCTCCAAGTTGCTGGTTGATGCTTTGGGGGAGAGTCTTGTGAGTGAGATGATTGAGGATGGGGTTGAGATGGAGTTGTGGGGGGGGGGGGGGGGGGGGGGGGGGTTGACAGATAAGAATTCGGATTGGGAAGGTGTGTTGGCAAACATCGAGATGGAAGAGCTTCTTATAGTCAGGGGATGATGTTGCTTACTTTCTGGCTATATTTCTGGTCATTGGAGCTTCCACTCAGAGGGTGTTCACTAGTAAACCTTTCATTACTCCGAGAGCTGAGCAGATTTCAAGTTGTTGTGTCGGAAATGACTTCCTCAGAATGACATTCAAGGTGCAATTATCCTTGAGCAGTGCTTCTCTAAGGTAGAGAATCTCCACGATGATGGTAGAAGGGAAGGGGCTACCACCTGCGCACTTATAAAGCCCGTTTATTGTGAATGGAGAGCATGGACCTGATCAGGAACCCAACAAGCTAGAATAAGACATACAGACGAATTCTCGGGGTGACTCTTTGTTTCCTTTATCGAGTCAAGAAATTGCCGCGAAGCATCGACATTGTCTGAATTGAAAGCTCTGGCTAGATACAGGCAGCTAGGCTTTGCTGCCACTCGCTTACTAGATGCTTCAAGCATGATGATTCCCTTCGCAAACATGATTATTCCAGACAACTCTCCAGTTTTCCACATACGCGCTCGTTATTCGAGCCCAGAAGATTGATGGCTCCTTCAAATCGACACCGTAATACATAACTTCTCAACCTCCAACACAACGCACAGCAGCATCGCAGAAACACCAACCTCGAAACAGAATGACGAAAATACAAGGAGATGTCCAGCACAGCCATGCAATTAGAAAACAACAAGCCGCACTCGAGGCACTGAAAGAAGAGTCCCGGTCACGGATCCCATCAGGCGAGCCACCAACATCATATTTGCGTGCGCGTTGGACCACTTCCAGTCCCATGGGCCCAGCGCTCGCTGCTATCAGCCTCACTGCCCTACGACATAGCGGGTCAGAGAAAGAACACACGCTATTGGCGCTTGCTGATGCTCTAGCGAAAATCGAAACAGAGATTCGGTTCGCAGAGGAATTACGGGAACTTGTACGTGATGATAGGATGCAGTTGGTTGAGGAGGAGGTGCTAAACTCGATGTGCTCAAAAATCCCGTTTGTGGAGATGATGTTTGAGGAGGCGCAGAGGATGGATAGGGAGAGCTTGAGGGTGTTGTTGAAGTATATTGGGAATGTAGTCAAGGGGTTTGATGAGGAGTTGGAGAGGAAGGATAGGGAGGCAGAGGAAGGTGGAGGTGAACCAGGAACTGGTGGTCAGGAAAGCGTCTCTCAAAATGCGGAAGCGCCGACTGCGTGGAGAGGCCCGACATGGCGTTGATATAAATGCGCTGAAGGTTGCCATGCAGGTTTTGGAACCTGACATACAGACTGCTGTGGGAACTTGCGTCTCTTCCAATATTAAGAGCCTGCATTCTGCTGTTCCTCAAGGCTCAACTGTTGTGGGGAAGATTCAGCTGTGGATACACTTCCAATTTTTGGTGCATGAGATGAAAGGAGTCAACTGTCAATAGGTAGATGTTTAGAGTTACTAACACCGTTTGTTGATCGAATCAATTCCGAAAATGATAGCTAGATTATGGTTGTCAATGAAGCTCGTAGGAGTTGTTCCTAATTGTTGGCCTCCTAAATAGCAGTTAATAAAGCTGCATGTGTACTCTCGTCGAGTGCTATCCAATCTTGGAAGCAGCTGGGGAAATATCGTCCTCGTTTCTGCTGACTAGAGCAAGACTGAAGCGAAGTTTTGTCGTACAGTATCTTGTGCAGCTTCAAGTGCTGGCGAAAGGTAGAGGAGAAGCAACCATGTGCACTCCCACATTCTTTCAGATGACATCAATCACAAGAGGATCGTTTTGCTACCACCCAAAGCCAAGAAGACTTACAAATCTGATCGACTTAAGAGTTATTGTAGTGCAGATCTGGAAGGAGGGAGGGATCTATTTATGAGATGACACTCGGTTCCTCCGACCGAGACCGTTTTACCCAAACTTTAAGCCCCTCGCTTAACTTTATTTACCACCAAACCACGTCCTGGCGAGTCAGCGAGGGAGGTATTGGCAAGTTTGGGGCTGTGAAAATGATTATGCATAAAAATACTCGTAAAGTCAAATGTGGTGTTGAACTGATGATGAAGGTTTGCATGAGACTCGATTGTGCTTGGTTTGTGGGCCCGAAATGGAAGCCCAACTCCAATGTTCACATCTGATAAATGGCAGCAAATCCCTCTCGCTGTTTATTTAAGTTCATCTTTACTTCAAACTTGACTTTGGTAAAAACTGCTTAAACGCGCCGTCACACTCATTTTGATCTCTATTTGCAACATCTCTAAGAGCTATGCGATCCTCACTCGTCTTTCTGGCAGCAATTGCCAGCTGTATCCTCCCAGCCCTCGGTCAAACCGGTACAAACTGTAATATCGTCGCGAACCGCACTGTCAAAGCCGGGGATTCTCTCGCAAACATCGCCGCCTCGGCGAACATCACTATCGACCAGATCCAATTCGTCAACACGCAGATCACAAATCCGCGATCCCTCAAAGTGGGCGACGTTGTCAAGATCCCCAACTCGAAATG
Organism: Leptodontidium sp. MPI-SDFR-AT-0119; assembly: GCA_020726505.1. NCBI lineage: Eukaryota > Fungi > Ascomycota > Leotiomycetes > Helotiales > Leptodontidiaceae > Leptodontidium > Leptodontidium sp. MPI-SDFR-AT-0119. The sequence goes on from JAHLEZ010000024.1 coordinate 697,386, forward strand.
CGTCGCGCCAGCAGCTAAACCTCTCGCCGAACCGACAGCCACTTGCTCGAACGGGACGGCGACGACGACGACTGTTGTGGCTGGGGATACGCTGAATATTATCGCGAAGGAGAAGTTGGGGATTACGTTACCTGCTTTGCTGGCTGCAAATCCGCAGATTACCAATCCGGATGCAATTGGTGTGGGGGATGTTCTCAATATTCCTCTTTGTAGTGCCGGGGCAGGAGTTGCAGGGCCGACTGGTGGTGCAACAACTGCGACGAAGACGAAAGCGGCAGCAGCAAGTAAAACACCAAAGTCAAGTGCAGTAGCTTCGAAGGGAGCGAGGACTGTGAGGATGAAGCGAAGTCGGCTAGATGATTTGCCTGGATATGAGGTGGTTTAGATATCCCTTTGAATGGAATGATACAGTTTGGAAACGATAAAGATCGCAATATCCAGTAAAGGATATGGTTTGCATTGAAAAGTTTGTGAGAAAAGTGAAGTTATATAACCATACACAGAAAGTTAGAATTCGTAACATCGTCGCCAGAAATAAAAATAAAAAGCAAGTCCGCCGAGAAATAGAACACCTTGTATACACCCCACTGCGCCGGTATAAATATTTTTGTGCGCCTGACACCTTCTTTGACACTCAGATCGAATAAACAATCAACTCCTGAGAGGATTAGGAGTAGGTATAGACATTGCCAAGTCCACTTGGGTTACCGTTCCCGTCTACTAGAGGCCCCATCGTAGACTTGGGATCGCACCAGAACCAAGAGTATCGTGCAATGTAGCTCTGCGAGTCCATCCATGGCATCATGCGGCGGAGGAAGTCGGTCTTCTGGGCAAGGGTGCCAGAGCCGTTGAACTGTGATGATTAGCGTTTGGAATTGCCACATATGGACAGGAAGTATATACCTCAGTGACCCAGAGCTTGAGCTTCAGGCTGCCCGTTGCTGCATAGGCCTGCGACATGTACAACTTGAACCAAGCATCATTGGTAGCGCTGTCGTACCAATGCACAGGAAGGAAGTCTATCTGACAGCCGGTACACAAGCGAAAGAACTCCTTCAGCCATGGTAATCCGGCGGGCCCATTCGTGACTGCGGGAGCTCCGAGGTATGCTCGACCCTTGAAAGGTTGAATATATTTCTTGTAGGCGTTGACGGCTTGCTGAGGTGACATGCATGATCCTCCCCCACTGCATCCGTCAGGCTCATTGAACGCAAGAATATGGCGACAACCTCGGTTGATGGCGTCGTTGACGTTCTTGACCCACTGGAACTATTAGCGGAAAGATTCAGTAGTCAACAATTGGAACCTCACATTTGCGGTATGATCAGCTCCATCTCCCCAGAGCATTGGAACAAATTCCACATTCTGCGGGAAGCCAGGATCCATGTAGGAATCCCAGTTGTAGGCCCACGATATCTTGCTGCCGGCTCCTTTGAAAGTCTGTATGTACTTTGATGGATTGTTGAATGGCAGGCCTCGCTTGAGAGGGCTTAGCGGGTTGTAGGGGTAAGGAAGAACATAGCGAGATTCCAGAGTTGAGTTGTTCTCCTCATGTCGTTCTTCATGACGCTGTTCATGAACATGTTGGTGTTGATGTTGATGCGATGCAGTAACTTGCAATGCAAGCAAACTCGGTGCGAGTAGCAAGAGGAGAGCTTTGAGAGGAGTCATGTTGAGAGCTGCACTTTTGCCTGATCCCATTCCTCGGGAGTCGGGAAGTATTAAGTACTTGATCACGACCGAAATTGAGGCTGTAGTTTTGCGTTTCATAAGGCTGCATGCAAGAGGGCGTGTCATGAGAAAAAGCTGTACTTCAAATCCCCATTGGACGTTGAGAAGGTTGCTGGGAACGTCCAAGTGTGGATGTGGAAATTACTGGTCAACTGAAAGCGGTGATTGGCTAACAGAACGGTGCCCAAAACGTCAACCACGCTGCCAGCTCAGTCTGGGCCGCAAGTTCGGCCAGAACTTCGACCGCGAACGACTGCGGGAGATCCAGCGGATCGGGAGTTCATCCCGGAATGATGTTTCTTGGGATCCAGGCCCAATGCAGGAACATGTCCTTAGCAGGGCGGACGTGGGCGAATCGATCCAAAACACGACGTCTGGAAGCGAGAAAGGTAAAGAAAACAAGGACGAGAAATTTGCGATACCAAGGAAAGCTGAGGCCGCATTGTGATGTGTAGTATTCTCATTGGAGAGGAATGTGATTGATTGAAGATGGAATGCTGAATTGAAGTATGCCCCCAAAGCCACCACATGGCTCGGCCGCAACTAAATAACGCACATGTAAGGGGAGGAACGATGTTGGGATGACTCCTGTAAAACTTCGGACGAAGTCCAGCTGAAAAACAGGTAAGAGGAGAGGAAGAAAGTTCGGGATGATTAAGCCATCAGCATACTTTTTGCAGCTCTTTGGCCTGGAGCATTGAGGCACCTGCTGGCTTCAGCAGGACTCCGTTCAAGTACAAGTACTGTACACTGCTCCTGAGCACAATTGCGATCAAGATAGACTACATAAGCACAATCTATAATAAGCAAACAACAATTACGCGAGAAAGTCGAGACCAGAATGGGATCCAGTGAGAAATATTAATGATATTTGGAAAGGAAGATGTGGAAAAAAGTTGGTGGGAGGACGGGAAGCTCACCCTCATCTCCACTGGTGCTCGCTTGTTTGGCACCATGACCAAGGAGGAAAGAGGGGTAAATATCACATGATCCACCCCATATTTACTACTCCATATCTTTTTTGTTCTCATCGACAGCAACATCATAGGCCTCGCTCAAGATGTTATCCAGGATGACCTTTCGAGGCTCCAATCGTTGAGATTCGGATGGAGGTGCATGATAGCTTTGAGCCTCAAATGCACTTCCATCCACCTATGTGATGATTCACGTTGACACATTCTACCTTTATTCTCTTTGTCTGCGTCATGACGATTCTGCAAAGACCTACACTTGTGCACAGTAGCTTCAAGCAGGCAGATCAGGCTGGAAGGATATGAGGGGGTGACAGTTTGATCCAGTCGAGAAGTGATACGGCGGAATGAGGTAGAAGCTATAGTCTTAGAAGTCTCACCTCACACAAGGGGGTTTCTTCTTCTTTCCTTTTGCGGCATGCAGGATGACTGAGATCTTTCATCCTAGACATTGGAGGGGTTTTGTTTTGTTAGATCCAAGATACAGTGGTCAACATCACTCTTAGCAGACATTTAGATTGATGTCTTTAAAGGTCTTCTTCTTGCCCAACAATGGAAAAGGTGCTGTGGATGATGAATGAAGAGTCTCTTTGGCTGACTTATTGCTTCTTCCCAAAAGCATGAAACCGATACATTCCGCCAGAAATTTCCTTGTTTGTTTCATTGATGCAAAGCACAGACTGCATGTAATCTCAGAAAAACTTTATGGAAGACGTTTTTTTTTTTTTTTTTTTTTTTTGTCGCTACATTGGCGCATTGTGGTACTTTCCAGAACCAGCTGCCTCTTTGAACCCAGCGGGTATGTTAATCGACAACCCCAACCCCCAATCATACTCACCATCATCACCATCATTGAGCAGCTTCATCGCTCTTCTCATGAGATCGAAACCACCACTCAGCCATGTCATCCTCCCGCCTGCCCCAGGGCAATGACTTCACCCTTCCCCACCGTACTGTCCTCGACACTCATCGATCTGTTTACCCGTCTAATCGCAACCGACCTGACCTCAAGAATCAAGGCCTGTGGACTAACAAGCAATACAGAGAGATAGATCATTTGGTTCGAGATACCATCGAGGATATATTCGAGGTGGTGACAGGCGGCACTCATCATGAATCAGGAAAGCAAGAACCAGACAACATCCCGGGCGAGGCAACAAGCTACACCAAGCTTATCAAGATACTCCATGAAGCAAAGGAACACCATTCGAAGACTGTGCGATGTAATCTCGCGGCCGTGGCATCAGGTCTGGACACAGGGAGCGGCTGGATAGATGACGGGCAATATCATACCGAAAGCTGTCAGGATCCTGAACTCGATGTTGATGGCGCAAGGGATTCAAAGTTCTGCATTGTGGAGACAATTCGGGAAGAAGCTGAAAAGTTGGCAACAAAAGAGTTTGAGAGTGTGATGTACTGTCTGGAAATTGTCCTCGGGGGCATGCGGGAGCTGGTACGTTGCTGGAGACTGAGAAATGGGTGGGATGATCGGATGATGCAATTTGGCCATCCTCACCAAGGCCATGTTCCTCAACATGTCAACGTTCCTGAGCACGTTGAGGGCGGTTCGCGATAGGGTATTTTTCTCCTTGTTGTGTCTTTCTGCGCACATGTACTTGGTATGGAAACGGAAATTTTGCTTTGGTGCCACCTGCAGGCGATGGAGAGTCAGTCAGCTTAGGGTTTCGGGGAAACTTGTAAAATAGAAATTCATCTGCCTGACTTTGATGTCTGGTATCTGCCGACTTTCATCTTCGAATTTCCCGATTGTGGTCTACCATGTCATGTCCTTTAATCTTTGGGTAGAGTAAAATTACTTTAGACAAACACTAGAAACTGTCGAAAACCCAATCTGCCGTCAGAATCTATGCATGAAATAGCGATAACGTTAGAATTCACTATTGTGCGCTTGTAGATAATGTAGTTCTTTCCTGTTAATTGTCACTGCTCGTGGATGACTTCCATCGTAGCTTCCCCATCGAGCTGCTTCCAATGCTCAAAGTGCACTGCTTCCCGTCATTCAGATCTCGGTCCAAAATATTACAGCATTTTCACATCACCAAACACAAAATACATTTCAACACTCTTTTACCAGGAATATCATCTTCGTTATTATTACGAAATTAATTCCAACTTCTACAACACTCGTTTACCATGGTCGAAGGACACGAATTGTCGGAGTAGAACGGGGGGGGGGGGGTAGGAAATCAGCCAAAGATCCAGTAACTTCTTCCAGAGATTGCTTTTCGGGCGCACAGCGCAATTTGAAAACCTAACACCATCACCTCCAGCGGAAATCGAACCTACCGTACCGAAATCCAGTACCCTCGCTCTCTTGCGGCCAGCATCGAAAATTAGACTACTTCAGCAACGCACCGAATGGCCGAAACCCAGAACAAACAACAAACTACCGAGCATCTACCTTACCCCTTCGTCTCCGCCACTTACTCCCCAAGAAGACGCTGCATCCAAATCACGCTCCGGTTTCCTCTAACCGCCCATCCGAGTCTCCAGGAAGAGGCGTCCTCGCCGCCGTCGGCGACCGGAAATTAAACCTGCTCAGCATACTCTCCTCATCCAAGAAATTCCCAAACAACCACAACCAAGAAAAATGCCTAATTTGGGGGATCAAAGCTCTGGGAGTTCTTTCAGAGCAATGACAGGAATAATGTATTCTGAGGAAAAAATACGTGATCTTGTCATCAAGGCAAAAGACAACGCCAAAGCGTTTCCGTTCAGCCAAGAATTTGGCAACAAGTATAATCAAGGAACTTCACAAGCCGAGTATCAGTCAATGACAAGAGAGCTGCTTGATATACTCAAGTTTGGGGACCCAAGAGAGTATCTAACCCCCATCAACTCTTATATCGAGCCGTTAGAATCAGTGGCAAATTCCAATGGAGCGATGCGACACGTCTCTGACCTCAGCTCTGTAAGCCAAAGTATCAAAGAAGAGGGTTCATATGCCACCTTTCCAATCTCCAACAACTTGATCGTCTTTGCGCGAGTTCTAAGAGGCCATGAGGTCATCAGGAATCAGACCAAACGGGAATCTCAGGGTGCCAAATCCACATCGCGAACACTGCCTTCGCGTCACATCCCGGAGCTTGAAATTGCGGAACTATTACTTGGGTTTACGAGAGGTACCAGCGACGCTATTGATATGTTTAGCTTTTCAGTGATCGGTAGGAAAATGCTCGACGGCTACTTGCAAGTCTTGGCGAAGAAAAGAAAGGTGTACGCTTTCACTGGATGGTACAAGGCAAAGGAAAGCAACAGAAAGGCCAATTATGGGAAGTTCGTGGGAGGGGAGAATGAAATGGCACGCTGGATTGCACAGATTGGTCAGACTGTTGACTCTACCCACGGAGACATCATGCAAGGAGGGGCCGGAAAGAATCTTGGCTCAGTCGAAGTGCCAACCACCCCACGAGAGAACCTGGAGGAGTCTTAGCTAGATTTGGAACTTACATCGGGCAAGTATCGGGCATTAATATCAAGGAGATGGAGCGGAATGCAATTGAAACTTCTCAGAGGGTGGCAACCAAAGCTGTCGAAGGAGTGTCAGTGTCAGCGTATTTGGACGAACTCTCGGTCAGCAGAGACAAACCTGATAGGAGCAAGAGGACGGAGGAGAAACCGATGCAGCAGTTTTTGGACATTGTTTTTTGAAAAACGGGTCGAGTCAAACAATAGGGTAAAGCGAGCAGTGAATATGCATAGATTTTCAGCGAAACCAATTAAACAAAGCAGTTGCCAATATTAACATCTGAGCAGGTATCCTTCTTTCTGAGTGACTCTGGTGAAAATGCACTGAGACCCAGGGACCCGGCTCTGCTCTTGGACAGGAGTCAAAAGTAAGCGAGAGCAGACCGAGAATCAAAACGCACACTACACAACTTGTTCGTTCCCCACAGTGAATGGCTTTAGAAAGCGAAGAAGGTTCATGGCTAAATGACTTCTCTATATAGGACTGAAATCTTCATAACATGAATAATATACAGGTCGCCGACTCATTCCAGCACATCGTTCGGTAAATACAGTGGCATCGAGTCCTCCCACATACTATCTGTGAGCATCGTCTTGTTCGAGCCATCAGCATTCATAATCATAATCTGACCATATGGTTGAAAGGTCGAGTCATAGGTAGCACATTCTGTTCGGAAACCGTACATGCCACTTGACCACATAATACGTCCATCTGCAGTCCAAACGGCGTGAGCGTCGTTCGCTCCGCTCGAGGTAAGAACTTGGAGGTCTGTGCCGTCCGGTTTGATCGTACATACGTCGAAGTTAGTGACATTCATTTTGCGAGTAAATAGGATTCTTTCGCCATCAGGAGAGAAGTGAGGCAGGTTGTCGCTCGAATTGGTCAGAACGCGAACGCTCTTGTCCGTGAGGTCCATGATTCGCAAGCCTGATGCACCAGTCCACACGCGGTAGACGAGATAACGACCGTCGGCGGAGTAACTTGGGAAGCCAGAGTTGACAGTACCGTCTGTCAGCTGCTCATAGTGCGATCCGTTGGCAGTGGCTCGGTATATCCATGCAGTGTAGACTGCTCGTTCTTGGAACCAGGACCCTAAACCGAATGCTACCCATTCCCCATCTGGAGACCAAGCTGGCTGGAACGCACCCGCAAGTCCCTGTTTGATGAGTGTGGCGTCGAGTTGGCCCGTTGAAGAGGAGTCGAAGACGAGTTTGAGATCTGTGCCGTCTGGGTTCAATGATACGATTGACGAGTTTCCCAGTTGTTTTTGAGTGATGACCAATTTGCCTTGGCGAGAGAGCTCAGGAAAGACATCTGTGTGGCGGTACTCGTAATCTCCATCCCAGCTGTAGAGTTTCTTCTCCATGGGACGGATTGTCCACCCTACTTTCTCATAAACGACAAACTTTCCATCTGGCGACCAAGCTGGAGTTCGCATGGAGCCTGGAACTAGGGTGCCAGCTGTGTAGTTCAAACCCACATTTGCTGTTACGCCTTTGATGAGATACCCGATGTTGTCTTGAGTCACATAATGCGGCTGCAATTTCAACCCCGCGCCAGAAGTCTCTTCGACACGATCAAGCCCGGTAGCGAAGTCGACGGAGACAATCTGGGAGGTAGTGGTGGCAAGATCTTCAGGTCGGTGAGCATCCCAGGTATTTTCGCGGGTCAGCTCATGGTAGACAATTCGAGTTCCATCTGGAGAGAATTTGGGAGAACCCAAGCAGTAGTCTTTCTTTGTGGCAACTTGACGAAATCCCGTCCCATCAAGCTTGATAGCGTAGATCGATAGTTCTTGGGTATGCTCCCAGCCAGTGCCGTTTCCATGACCAACCCAAGCAGTGTTGCGATCTGACGAGAATACAAGCCATTCTCCATCAGGACTCCAAGCAGGACTAAAATATCCGTCAGGACTCCATGGGACGCCCTTGACCTCTTCTGTGTTGGTCAAGTTGGCTTGGACTCCGGTGGCCAAATCCATAACCCAGATATTTGCTTTGAAGCCGTTGGCGGTGGAAACATAGGCCATCTTGCTTCCATCTGGGGACAAAACTGCCGCGTCTTCAAACGAAGACGTAGCTAGAAGCTCCTCAGTGGTAGAGCCATTGACAGCAATACGGTACAGATCTGACTGACCATCTCCGTTGCGCTCACTGGTGAAAGTAATCCATTTCCCATCCGGGCTAAATGAAGCGTGATAATCGAAGGTAGTCGAGCCATTGAACAATTGTCGCTCGTTGGTGCCATCAGTATTCGCAATATAGAGTGTCGAAGTTGAGGGAGCAATTCGGTTCATCAACATAACTCCCTTCTTGCCAACTGCTGGAAGCCCACGAGCGGAATGCATGGTGGCGAAACCCATGTCCATGTCCAAATCTCGTGAATGTCGTCCTGCATTGTATGCGAAGGCCGCTGGAGCCAAGGCAAGACCAAAGAGGAAGATTGTAGAAAGTTGCATCTTATTCACTTTGTTGAAAGAATGCCTTGGAATGAGTGACTAGAGGCGGGGAAAAACCATTCTTTTTTCTGGACTCGTTGTTGTATTTATACTTGAGCAGACTCGTGCAACCCCACCTTCTTGAGCGAAGAACCATGATCGCGTTGAAATTTTGTGATTGCATTGAGAGAGCCTATAAAGATGTTCGTACCTTTTTCGAACTACGGTGCTAGAAAGTGAAGGATTCGGATCCGATATAAAAGTTGCCATCCCGATTACAGTGTCGTCGGGACCGAGATAGTCAAATGAGCCTCGATGTGGTGTCTAGTCGTCTTGGCATACAGATAATCTCTGTTTCAAGGACGCGGGAGCGGAGAATTATGCAAGCAATTCGATCGATCCCACTGCAGGTGGGAATCTGTTCCTGTTCGGCGCCTTCATAAGCTGAAGTGCCGAGAATTCATGATGCATAGCAATATGAAGTCCGGTAATTGGCTAAACTCGACGAATCCTTTGGTACGCTAGATCGGTGCCCAGAGCCATGAGGTTTTAAAGTAGCGCTTGTTATAGATCGAACATTGATCCCCTGATTACAATGTAGTCGAAAATTGCTTGCTAATTGTTACAGAAGGAATAATAAAATTTTCAGATAACTAGGTACTCTTCTCCCTAATATTCGGGGTCACGTTCTGGGCTACATGACCACCCCACTCCACAATCTAGTTACCAAGACTGCATCGTTGATTGATCTGGTAAGTTTGGGAGTGAAGAGATAATTTGTTAGAATTACTAAACCTTGCAACAGAAAGGTGTTCCGAAATAATAGACGGCTTATGGCGGCCGGTCTGGGAAGAGGTAGACAATGGAGGGGCTTCTGTTGATGGAGGAAGTATTTCTAGAGAGCGTCATGTCTCATCAATATTTTCTATGTTGATAGTTCTGGTGATCAAAATCGCGTGAACATTCCTTGATTCAATGGCGGGTTTGCGTTTCTGATTCGGAGAACTAGCTTCGGGTGGACGCTCTGCACGTCAAGACCCTAGGTATGCACTGTCTCCTTGAAATGCGCTCGTCTCAGCAGAAGCTTGAGGAGACAGACAAAAATTCTCATTTCTCACAAGATTGGGGGACATCAGAACATTTGGATAGATGATGAACTATCGCTCCGCATGAGTATTCCATTAAGTCGAAGTCGAAAGCAACCAAACCGGATCCTTCTGTGTCAGTGTTATGTTTCTCGCTTATTTCAGGGAATCAGCTAAGCGATGGTTTTAACTGTACAGTTCTTTTTAATGAATCAGCCTCTCGAAATGTATTCAATTCTATACGATAAAACCTATTTTCTTTGCATCCTGTTCGCGCATTTCCTGGATTTGATGATATGACAGCAGATAAGCCGAAGAAAATCGACTACTCCGGAGTCCGGGCATTCGCTCCTCCTTGAGACGCCGTTGGTTTGCAAGGAATTGTCCAATGGGCAAGTGGATATTACTTATAGCAGCAAAAGTAGTAAACAAATCAGACCAATCAAGTGCGTGATTTTCGTGGATTTATCCGAGTGGCAAGTTTCATGGGGTCGTCTTATTGCGCCATTCCATCGCCATCTGCAATCATTGCCAAAGTAGCAGCCGGGCCGAACCGAGAGCCACTTTTTTTTACGTGATTGCCATAACATCAACAAGACTTCAAACGCCGACATAGATATTCTTGGAAGATTTGGCAGAGTTATCAAGCCTGGATCAGTATTTGGCGGAGGGAAAGAAAGCCATGAATTAGGTTGTGACTCCCATACCAACGCTCAAAACACCCATTCAAAACATCTAGGTTCATCTATTTCAACTAGAAGTTCAACTCAACTGGAGAGATAAAGAATTAAAGAGAATTTACAGTACATGGACATTCTTCTCATGTAATAGCAACATCTCCCGAGCAATTCCGGGGTGTTTCTCTTCCACGCGGCGGGTGGGACCTCATGCGTGGTCTCATCAATCCCTCCCCAAACGTGATAGTCTAACACTATTGAGGAATAGAAACGATGAAAATTCAAGCTTCTAAGTAGGCGTCAACTATATAAGTGACGTCTCTTGGCCGTGATTTTGAGACAAGACACCAAGACTTTGGGACTCCCTTGGAAACTTTCTAAATTGCAACAATGTCGTTCTGGCGGAAGCCTTTCAGCCGCCGTGAGGGGTCTGATAGCAGAGATGATATCGACCATGATGCAGCCTCGGAGATTTCCGATGGTAGTCTTACCTACGTTGGGAACCAAGGTGGCAACAATACCTCTGCGACTTTCCAGGAAGCATCCGGTGCTCCTGTCGAACGCAAGTCTCCTTTGGGATACTCAGTCAACTCCTTCACTATTTTGTTTCTGAACATCAACATGATGATTGGCACTGGAATTTTCTCCACTCGTATGTCTCTTCCAATGATATGCCTGGCGGTCAGTTCTAACACCTCCCAGCATCCGCAATTTTGACTGGCACTGGCTCCGTCGGCCTAAGCTTCATCTACTGGACTCTGTAAGTCATATCTTCAACTACAAGACACATGTGCTTATGTTTGTCACAGCGGTTTCATCTTATGCATTGCCATGGGGTCTGTATACCTCGAGTTCACCGCGTACTTCCCCAGCAGATCAGGATCAGAAGTCGTCTTTCTGGAACAAGCCTATCCTCGCCCAGTATGGTTCTTCCCAACCGCTTTTGCAGCGCAGAATGTCATCTTCTCATTCAGCAGTAGCAACGCTATTGGTAATCCCCCATCTACTCACAGTGTTACCCCATGACTTACTTGGTTACTAGTCTTGTCAAATTATTTGTTCAAATGTGCAGGCACAACAGGCACAGATTGGCAAATCAAAGGGGTTGCTCTTGCAGGGTACACTGTTGTAGCATTAGGTAAGATCCCCTCCTACTTCGTGGGGGTATAAACTGACGAGGAACAGTTGTTATTTTCCACACAAAGATTTCGTATCATCTGTCGAACGCCATTGGCGTCGTCAAGGTCTGCACTCTCCTCTTCATCATCATTACGGGTTTCGTCGTTCTGGGTGGCGGCACGAGAGTCAAGGATCCAAAAGCCAATTTCAGGAATTCATTCGAGGGCACAAAAGATGCCTCGGCGTATGGTCTGACTAATGCGCTTTATCGAATCATATTTTCGTACGGGGGTTATAACAATGCCTTCAACGTTGCGAACGAGATCAAGGTCAGTTGGCGTACCCAACTTGTGTCCAGCCCGGCAATATATGCTGACATTGATTTGCCACAAGAACCCTGTCAAGTCACTCAAGAAAAATGCTTCGCTGGCTCTGTTTACCGTATACGTTCTATACATGCTCACCAATGTCTCATGGTTCGCAGCAGTGTCCAAGTTTGAGCTACAGCACTCCAAACTCACGACCGCAAGTCTGTGGTTCACGAATGTCCTCGGAGAAAGCAGCAAAGTTCGCGGGCTGAATTTCCTGATCGCACTCAGTTCTTTCGGAAATATGGTATCGGTGGCTTTGGGACGATCACGGATGATTCGAGAATGCGGCAGACAAGGCGTCTTGCCGTTCACAAGTTTCTGGGCTTCGACGAAACCGTTCGGTACACCTCTTGGGCCGTATATATTCATGTGGGCTATCACAGCTTTGATGATCCTTGCGATCCCGACGGGAGATGCTTTTAACTTTGGTTTGAAACTCTACCTTTCTGATTTGTTATTTACTGCTAACATAATTTGTCAATAGTTGCTGATCTTTCTGTGTTGCCTTCTGCTGCATTTAATCTTGCTATGGCGATCGGCCTATATGTCGTGAGATGGCGGCGCAAGAGAGCTCACCTACCACAGCCAGAGTTTCGCGCATGGGACGCGCTTGTGGTCTTCAATATCGTTGTTCAGCTGTATCTCCTGGTCATGCCGTGGTATCCACCTCCGAAGGGGAGGGCCGACGTCAGCTTCTGGTACGGGACATATTGCGTCACTGGTGTTGGCTTGTAAGTCTTCTTCTTCATTTCCAGAGAGATGCATTGAACTAATACAATGATATAGTTTGGCACTGTGTGGCATCTACTATTTCCTCTGGGCTAAACTGATCCCCAAATGGAGGGGTTATGAATTACGCCAGGAGCTTGTCGAACTCGGTGGCGGAGCTGAGAGTCATAGGATCTCCAAAGTTCCATTGGAAGATATCCCAGAGTGGGATGAGAATCATGACGCCGTTGGAAGATTGCTCAACAGAGGAGCTGTTGTGTCTAATTTCCAAGATGAGAAGGTGGCGCGATCGTCTTCTGAGCAGGATTCCAAGGAAGTGGCGACAGCTGCAACCAGTTTGTCTGTGTAGTGGGAATCTGGGAAGTTAGGAAGAAGGGAAGGCAGTTTCAACGACGAGGGTTGTTTTGTTGATGTACAAATTGAAAAAGATTGGGCTAGGCTGTGATGTAGCTGGGCAGCTGCAAAATATCTGTCTCCACCAGTGGCTTGGGATTGTCTACATTCAAGTCAAGCAGATTAAAAGTGTACGTATTGTAGACGGCTAGTAATGTGTGGGAGGAACAATGATTTACAATCAATGTTTTCATAATCGTCGACAAAATTAAGCCGTTGCCTGGACGAATATCACTTCTCAAGGTTTATTCCTCTCGCAAAACTCCCCCTATATCAGATCCGCGAGAGCCCTCTCCGACGCAGGATCTTCACTGACAGGTGAAAAGACATTTGCGAGCGAGATGATTCTTAGAACTCATTTTTTGCAGCAGTATATCTAAACTGGTATCCAACGACGAAGCTTAGTGTAGTAATGGGGATGTATCCCCGCAGCATCCCATACCGTACGCCACCGTACACCACCCACCCTGCAACTAGAACTGGGTGAGCTCATCAGAGTCATCATACCAACACAAGGAAAATCGTACCGATTCTTTGACTTACTTCCCACAAACCACATCTGCACCGATCAAGATTCTAGTGGGCAAACCGGAAGTCAAGTCTCTTGTTGCCTTCGTCAGTAGTCGTAGCCAGGTAGTGAATCCTCTCATCCTCAGTCATCGCCCTCCACTTCTTCTCGCGGTAGGCGTTACGCTTAACGTAGTATATCTTAGTGAGGGTATACAACGCCATATTGACGATACAGATGGAGAGCAAGACTCGATTACCCCTCTTGTATCGAGGAGCATCATCCTTTCTGTAGACGTTGGAGGCGATGATGCCGGAGGCTTGCACGAACATATTGTACAGCGCAGCTGAGACCGTTCGGGAGCGGACTGCGTTGGAATTGCGAGAGTTCCAAGCAACCTGGATTGGATGGGCGCTGGGGTAGCTGAGGAGCAAGGTCATGATGCCGAATGCTGTCCATTTGTGGATTTTCGTGATATCGACCATGTAGATGTATACGAGGAATGGGAAGGCCCAAACTTGGCCGATGGCGGCAGTGAAGGTCAACTCTCCCCAGATCTCGGCAATGTAAGTCAAGGCCATCATAGTGAACATATGGGCAACAGTTGACGGGATGACTAGGAGATTGGTCTTGAAGGTACCAAAGCCAAGTCCTTTGAGCGTCTGCGTCAGGTATTGAGTCGGGGTCGTTTCCGGGATTTGGAACATGAGGCCGAGAATATAAAGCGGCCAGAGGTCGTAATCTTTCATGCTCTTCCACAAAAGCTTCGGGGTGATTGGCTGTCTGTTGTGCATCCCACTCTTCGTTGGGTCCTCTCGGATGACACGATTGATGATGATGATTTCTTCCCTGTGTTGAAAATTAGTAAATCAGTCAGGGCTCTGGGAGGTGTATAGCATACCTTTCAGTGAACCATCCCTTCCTTCCGCGCAGTTTGCTTGCGGTCTGCGTTGGACTGGGAGGCATGAGAACAAATGAGATGACTCCAAGAACGAGAGTTAGAAGCCCCTGTCACAGTTAGCAATGTATCCAGGGACATTTTCCACACATGGAAGCTTACTTCGATAAGAAACAGCCATCTCCACCCAGAATAATTGTGAAGACCACGAAGATGGAGAAGGCCAAATGCCAAGAAGGCAGCAAGGACATCTGCGATAGACATGGCAGTCCAGAAGAATCCAAGTCTCAACGACAACTCGTGATGCTTGTAGAAGTATGATAGATAGAGGATGATCTGGCTTTTTGTCAGGGCATGGCTCTTGAATTCGAGGTCGAATTCGAGTTGGGACTTACATCCGGGATGAACCCGCCTTGGAGAATGCCTAACAATGAGCGGCAAACTAAGAAGCTCCTTCGTCCACTCAGCCAGAACTGAGAAGAGGCGACAATTGACCAGAGAACCATCTGAGCCGGGATCCAGCGGTCAGGTCCAATCCATTTCGAGACCAGTTGAGATGGAAGCTCGGCACAGAGAAACGATAGCTTAAAAACGGTGTTTCCGAGATTGAAGTCTGAAGTGCTGTATTAGCCCCTAGTTTTGATAGGAATTGTCCAATGGCTTCGCATTCTTTCGCATACCATTTGTGTCCATGTGCAGCTCCTTCAAGAAGTTGTCTGTAACTGCCTGCTGGATATTGGCACGATCAAGTTCCAGTGCCATGAACATGATACAAGCCCAGATCTATCAACGGTCAATGATGACAAGTACGATGTGCCGGGATTGGTCATACCATAATCTTCCAGTCGATCTTCCGAACCAAGCTGTACTCCTCTCCCCAAGTCCATCGTGCAGCAGGGTCGAAGCGATGGATGTTTTCCCAACTTGCTGGAGGTTGATACTCTTTTGCAGTGTCTGGATCATCAAAAACCGAGGGCTGAGTAGCAATTGCATTCGGATCGTAGTTTGTCTTGTTGCGCTGAAACCAGAATCGTTTTTCTTCGGAAGGTACACCAAGTGGAAGTGCTGTGGAAACCTCATTGCTTCTCACGCCCGCAGTCTTCTCATTGGGCCTGCCGTTTCCAAGGTCATCATCAGATGCCTGTGAAGACGAGGTCTCAGAGGAAACCACCCCTCCCACCGGAGAGCGAAGGTCGATTTCTTTAGCGAGGGCGGTCGACATGACTGGTTCTTTTGTACTCAGGAACGATCAAGTGCCAAAAGAAGGAAGCGCTCTTGGGAACTGCTCGTGCAATCTTGGGCAAGCTTGAGCATATTCTTTATATACTATTCATCTTGAACGACAAGACTTTGGGACCTGCCGCTGTGGCTTCTGGGAAACTGGATGAAGAAACACAAGTGGGCGGAAGTAAGCCCAGAAAACGAACGCGATCAGTGGCAAGTATTTCGTCAACCTACAACAGGATGGTTTCTCGGGGCGGTGGATGAGAGTTCTCCAAAACGTGGGGTGCCAGAAACGCCTCTTGGGTCCATCTGACCCAGACTCGAACGCCTCGTCCACTTCCATCGACTAACACGGGAAGCCGGAGCCAGTTTCAACATGATTGCTTGACCTTATGGACAAAACTTGGCCAAACTTCAAGCCAGAAAGATAGCAGAATAATAGTGTTTCTCGGCCAAGACATCACGACTTCTGCACCGAACTTCGCGCAATCAGATCGAGACTGTCGATCGTCGTCTGCTTCCCACAAACTAAAAGCCACATGGAGTTTTCTGGGTTGGAAGATTGGAGGCCATTGGATAATGCTGTAGCTGCCATGCTGCCAAGGTTGGCTGGTTTGCTGCCACTTGGAGGAGGGCCAAGGGGGAAGATACCTCGATGAAGCCCAGCCCAGCGGCCTTGCGTGATATGATGCTCTAGGCCTCTCACATGTATCGAGACCTGTGAAAATCGTGGCTGATAATATCACAACAAGCGAATCGGCAAGATAAGGGCTTTCTGGTATCCAATTGAGATAATCCGCGACGTCCGGAGTTGTTTGTCGTCGATGCAAGCTTTCCCCTGACTCTGGGCAGACAACTCTTGACGTGCCTTAAGTGCAACAACTTTGAATTATGCCCAAACTAGACCTTTTAAAAGAGTTTCGGTAAATCATTGACCTATAGATCATGGGTGATAGATAGGATAAATACCTACCTGCCCATGTAGTGGATTGGAAGTCGTCGCGCCGCGCCGGCTCGAGTGTTCTGGCAAGTCACGTGGTCTCCGCTTGTACGCAATTTCCATGCATCTGACGCGACCTCCGTCCTTCTCATTAATCTCGACTTCGATCTCTCGTGAAAGCGAAAGAAAAAGCATCAAACGCCATCAACACATCTTCCCTTCGTCATCAGCCTTTTTTTTTTTCATAATTGCCGGGATCCTGATAAGGATTCAATTGCTCTCATTGGAAGATATTCAGCCCAAGCGGTCCAGAATCGACACAGGAGAGATCACTCGCACGCAAGAGGCCGGGAAATTTGTGTCATTCATGCACAATTGTCGAATATTTTGATGGCTTCAGCGATATATTGTGAACCTACCCCGCGCTTTCAAGCCTTTCCTTGACTATCCCGCGCTGTTTGTGGTCATCTCATGTTTGAATGTTGTCATTCGTCCAAATATTTCCTCCAAACAAGTCTTCCTCCTTCATCTGATCTTTGATGTCCGGTGTTAAAGGGTTACCTCCATCAATAGCAAACCAGAGGTTCATGATGTCAACTTCGGGTTTCTGATGCCATTGAAAGGGAGGACAGGATGAGGGGTAAGGTTTGGACCTTACATATGGCGGGGTAAAGTTCCATTCGAAAACACTCTCCTCAGTTTCTTTTTTTCACAATTAATTCATCCATTCCCTTCAGTATTTGCACTTCGGCCAAGTGAATTGGCAGATATCCTCAACCAGAAGATCGCGAACCTCGACCAAGATGGCCCCTTCAGTCACCGAAACCGTTTCCCAAACCTCTGATGCTATTCAGCAGAAACTTGCATCTGTCTCTCTTGGGCACGCGAACAAGTTGGAAGAACTCCCAAAGGAGGATGCTCCGGCCCCTGCAATTCAGGTGCCTTCGGTAGAGACCCAGCACAAGGAACCTCTCAAGCTCTCAGGAGCTCTTGATCACTTTGAGAGTTTCGATGTTACGCCAACCATCGGCCGCGAGTTTGTGGGTGTGAACCTTGCAAAGTGGCTACGAGCTCCAAATTCCGATGAATTGATCAGGGATCTTGCTATCACTAGTCAGCATCCTCGCCCCGTTCAGCTGTTGTCCACTCACCAAGAATTCTAGTTTCACGACGTGGAGTAGTCTTCTTCCGCAAGCAGGATGACATTACCAACGACCTCCAGAAAGAGCTTGTCCAGCGTCTCGGCGAGCTTTCTGGCAAACCATCCACCTCGAAGCTTCACATCCATCCGGTCTCAAACTCCGGCCGAGACTTGGGAGGCAAAGACGACGAGATCAGCGTCATCTCATCTGAGCAGGCCAAGAAAATATATAAGGACAGATTCCTTTTCCAAACCGAGAAGAAGCAGAGTGGTAAAGAAGGATGGCACTCAGACATCACCTTCGAGCCGATCCCAAGCGACTATGCGCTTTTGCGGTTGACGCAACTACCAAAGACGGGAGGTGGTAGGTTCAAGTCCTCCTTCATTTTATGGTCCAGCTCTAACTCTTGATAGACACACTTTGGGCGTCTGGCTATGAAGTCTATGATCGACTCTCGGCCCCATACCAGAAGTTCCTGGAGTCTCTTACCGCAACGTATGCTCAGCCCAAGTTCAACGAGGCTGCGGACAAGAATGGTTTCAAGATCTACTCGGGTGAGTAATGCGACATCCAGAAAGCTTATTTCAAACACTGATCAGGTGTAGAACCCCGTGGCGCTCCCGAGAACGTGGGCGAGAAGTTGGAAGCCATTCACCCAGTAATTCGAACTAATCCGGTGACTGGTTGGAAGTCCATCTTTGCCGTCGGGCACCACGTGCAAAAGATCAATGATCTGGCTCCAGAGGAGAGCAAGGCATTACTTGAATGGTTCGTCCGACTGATTGTTGACAATCACGATTTGCAAGTGCGACACCGATGGCAAAACCCCAACGATCTGGCGATCTGGGACAATAGAAGCGTGTACCACGCAGCAACTCCAGATTATCTGGACCAAAACTTGGGTGAGCGCACAGGACAGCGAGCTGTTAGTCTCGGGGAGCGGCCATATTTGGATGCGCAGAGCACAGGACGAAGAGAGGCGCTTGCGAAGGAGGGAGCGGCTTGATATTTTCATGCTCTTCGCTCATTGAACCCGTTCATTTGGCTTCACAACGAATTTATCTGTATCGTCAAGTCCTCATCTTCTTGCAGGCTATGCAGTGCATATATCTAGATTAGTGATCGTTACTTGGTGGTCCATGGTCGACTTGTTTTGAAACATTTCATCCCATCTCGCTTCGGCCCCACCTACCCATCCCAGCATCCCACCCCGAATACACTTTATTTGAGATCGACGCAAGCACTGCCAAGATCTAAACGCAGGAACATCGCATCTCCCTGCGCTAAAGAACCCATTCTTTCAATTTGTTCCTCACGTCAAAGTCACCGTTGAAACAAGGTCCGCCCAAGAACCCGGATTCTCACTGGCGGGATATCCCAAAAAGCGCTGGGCGTTCATTTGACCTTCATCCTGTCTTCTTTCTGCTTGAAACGAGATGATGTACCTGCGCCAGCGGTGGATCATTCCAGCCTCATTCTATCGAAGTCCGCGAACCATGGACGATGGAGAGGAGGCATATATACTCTGGAGTCTATCCTTCTCAATTCCTCTCACTATCGCAGCCAGCCTGAATTCTTTCTTTACAGAAAATTACCTTCTTTTTCAATCGATTGGTCTGGAACCATTACACTCATTCTCCACTTTCAAACCGTTCCAACCAACCAGCACACATTCTTTCCAAGATGCCTTCCATGCTTAGCTCATCTCTTTTGGCTCTCGCCTCTGCTGCCTCTGTCGCTGCCCACGGTTTCGTCAAGGGTGTTTCCATTGATGGAAAATAGTAAGTGTCTCAGCGACGCAGACACCACGACTAGATGTTAACTTGCGCAGTCAAACAGGTTGGCTCGTCGACTATGCCTACAACCCAACTCCCCCCGAGTCATTCGGCTGGAGCGAGACTGCTCTAGACCTCGGATTCGTTTCTCCAGCTGCTTTGGCAGATCCCGATATCATCTGCCACTTGGGTGCCAAGAATGGTGCTCTTTCAGCAACTGTTGCTGCCGGTACCACTATGGAGGTTTTCTGGTCCGGATGGCCTGATTCCCACAAAGGTCCAGTCATCGACTACCTCGCTTCGTGCAAGGGATCCTGCGCTACTGTCGACAAGACCACTCTTGAGTAAGTTGTTCGACAGGGTTGCTTTAGGATCACAATACTAACTCCTTTCTAGATTCTTCAAGATCGACGAGAAGGGACTCGAGAACGGCTCCTGGGCCTCCGATGAGCTGATGAACAACAACGCCTCATGGGCAGTGACAATTCCAAGCACCATCGCACCAGGAAACTACGTCCTCCGCCACGAGATCATTGCTCTTCACGGTGGTGGATCAGTCAACGGCGCTCAATTGTACCCCTTCTGCCTCAATCTCGAGGTCACTGGTACCGGAACTGATGTCCCAGCCGGTACTTTGGGAACTGCTCTCTACAAGGAGGATGACCCAGGAATCTTGGTCAACATCTATGTTGACGATCTCAACTACATTATCCCTGGCCCAGCTGTCTACGGATCAGGTTCTGGCTCTGGATCGGGCTCAGGCTCTTCCGGAAACACAACCACTCCAGTTGCTACCTCTGCCACCGCCCCAGTTGCCACTTCTGCTGCCCTCCCTATCGCAACATCCGCTCCAGGGAACTCTACCGTCCCTATCGCTACCTCCGTAGCTCCATCTGTCATCCCAACAACCTTCGCTACAGCAATTGCCACCGCTGCACCAGTTGCAACTTCAGCCCCTGATGCCGAGTATGAGGATGACTGCTAGATCTCCTATCTTTGAAGGCTTTCTTGTATAAAATATTGTTGGAACCCGAGCGGTTTTGAAACTTTTCTTCGATGTATATAGATTTTGATGGTCAGATATAGAATGGATAGCAATTATCCACCTTCTAATCGGTGCTCTTGTTTGACCACCTTTCTTGCATGTGTCATGCTCTGACGCATTTCGCGGTGAGTAACAGTCCATGAAATGTTGGGCTGATCAATTTGCTCACAATCTACCCGAAGTGGTTTAGAAAACTTAAATTGTTTGACCTAGACGCATTCTGCCGACCACATGATCTCTTATCTCCCCTTCCATTCCTCCTTGATCATATCAGCCGCTCTCTCAGCAACAGCATAGACACTAGTAATGATATTCCCTCTTGGCAAAACAGGAAAAACACTCGCATCCACAACCCTCAGACCCTTCACGCCGTAAACTTTCAACTCGGCATTAACAACACCACCCATATCTCTGGGTCTCATGCCACAAGTACCAGCAGGATGATAGTTGGAAATTGTGTGTTCTTTCACGACCTTCTTCGCAGTCTCTAGATCCATCTCCTTCCCATCTGTAAAAGCATAGCTGGGAATCCTGCGTCCATTGGGTTTGAGATGGTGAGAGAGCGGGGCTGTGGAAGTCAAGGTGGAGAAGAACTGGATGTGACGAGCGCAGAGCTCGAGGTCCATAGGATGAGATAGGTATTTTGGGTCGATGAGCGGATTATCGGAAGGTGTTGCGGAGGCGATGTGAACGTTTCCTCTTGAGAAAGGATGGTTGAGTGCTATCATGAAGGAAAGGTAGTTGCCCTCTACATCGCCCTTGACCATGTCGGAGATTTTAGAACCGGCGGAGATGTTAAATTGCATTTTGGCGATAATTTGTTGAACGGTTGCCTCGGATAGCAGCTCTGCAGTGACAGCATCCTTTAGTTGTTCACTTTCTGAACCGCCTGGGACTGACAACCTCTCGAGCAGAGATGGTATGTACTGTTTCCCGTTTGGTCCAAAGGTGCCGGGGAGTCGGAATTGCGCTATGGGGACGAAGTGGTGGCCCAGAGGTCCAGATTGATCCTTCTGATACATCTCCATTAATGCAGGCATAATCGTGGGATCTCTCATTATGGTCTCGCCGGTCATGACACCGTCTGCTGCTTCGAAAGATACAGATACGAGCAGATGATCCTGCAGATTCTCTCCGACGCTTGGATTATCAACAAAGATCTCGACTCCATGTTGGTCGAGCAGCTTCGAGTCGCCAATACCAGACAGCTCAAGAATTTGAGGTGATTTCATTGTTCCAGCTGATAGGATGACTTCCCTGTTCGCTTTGATGGAGATTTCTTTCCCGGATTTCGACACGAGTTGTACGCCGGTTGCAACAACCTCCCCAGCTTTCTTCTCAAGTAGGATCTTCGAGACCAGTGCATCAGTCACTACACGCAGATTTGGACGGGACGAGATATCCGTAGAGTAGAACGCCGAGGTTGCAGAACTACGAGTACGTGTCTTGGGGTCAATAGCTGCGGGACATGCAAGGCCACCAAGATCTGTTCCCTCATACTTCAAATCCTTCATGATATTGCCCCAAGTCTCGTACCAGGCTTTATCAAGGTCGCTGGTCCCACCGTATGACGTCTGGACTGGTCCATCTGTCGATTCGAGGGCATCATCATGGTTTGAGATGTCGATTATTTCCCTGGCTTTGTCTGCTGGGCCTGGAGGATGATGAGTGTGGAATTTGCGGAGATAGGGAAGCATGGTGTCCCAGTTCCAACCGGGATTGCCGAGTTTCTCCCATGCGTCGAAAGATGGTTTCGAATTGTACACCATTTGCAGCTGGAAAATCGAGCTGCTGCCGCCGAGGACTTTGCCTCTCTGCTGCGGGATTATTCGTCCATTGAGACAAGCCTATAACTTTGTCAACTTAATTGCTGGTGATTGGAGAGGGCTATAATTACCTGGGGAACGGATTGGAAACACCAATCGTACGTTGGATTGCCGTACATACCAAATGCAAGACCGGGTGTGAGGATCATGGGATCGTCTTGTCTGTTTGATCCAGCCTCGAGAACGAGAACCTGGGCGTTGGGATCTTCTGTCAATCTGGCAGCGACAACCAAACCAGCAGTTCCTCCTCCAATAATGATGAAGTCGTATTGCTCTGCAAGCTTGTCTGTTGATGAAGTGTCAACGAGATGAGAAGGCATCGTGGCGGGGGGGAGAGCTGTATCCATTTTTGTGTATTTTGAAGCTGAGAATCCCAACTGAGATAATGACTGATGAACTCCAGAGGCGAGAAGGGGTTAATTTATAAAAATCTTCTGGGTCTTCTTCGAAGTGTAAGCCAACACTTGGCGCTCATTCACAGTTCCCAGCTTGTGATTTCGATCCACAGCCAGCTGTTGCGTGGCACGGCACTTGAGAGGGCTTAGCGCTGAGGGGGAGGCATACACACCAAAAAATATATGCGTTTCCGTATCTTACTATTGGGTTCCCTTTCGCGCTAGCATTTGATTAGCTCAAAAAGAAGCAATTTAATTGGTTCAAAATATCGCCTGACTCTGGCTTTTTATAAGAACGACCACAGGCCAGAAGTTGCATAACGGGGCTGCATCACGGGACTATTTACTTTGATTTGACGGGGTCCAATTAGAGCAAGCTTCGTTGAGCTCTTGTACCTTCGTACCTCCTGGCTCTCTTCACCCCTGAGGGAACGGAGGGGGGTGGCTAGGGCACCCCTTAGAGAGGCACATAGTGCCTTGTAACTAATTGAAAGTATAATTTATTAAGTACTTTAATATAGTATTAATTAAGAAGAATACTAATGCTGAAGAGAGAGCTTTCGGGGTTGTGCTAGCTAGGCTAGTACACAGGTACCTAGGTAAAGCTGACCCGAATCCGAAGTTCACGTGTTCTGCCACTCATGAAAGTCGTCACCGTTATTCATCACCTACGGATAGTCTTGAGGCTGAATCGAGGATAAGCAGCGCTTGGTCTCGTTCTAATGGTGCTCAAAGTGGAAAGATGGCCGATAATCCCGTTCCCCGCGAAAGAATCATTGGATGAGAGTGCGATTGGACTAGCGAAACGGTTTCCGGAATTGATTTAACTTTCGTAGTTGCTCAACTAAGTTATCAGCAAGCTTCGTAGGGCTGACAGAACTTAAGACAAATGGGTCATCCTACACTTTTCCTGGAGGCTGCTATAGCTTCTTTTGCAGTGCGATACATTGTTTGGTCGAGCTCCACAGGTACGCTGACTGACTGCCTCCGCGAGCCCTCTAAACTTAATCCCCCCCCCTTCAGTTCAGTAAAAAATACTTCATCCAAAACGTAGGATTACCACCACTCAATTATCTTTCCCAAAAAGAGGAGAGAGAAACTTCTCTGCAAAGGAGGTATCAAGCCCTGCTGAAGTCTGCAGTTTGTCCAGGGCTGGCACAGCAAGAAATTGTGGTTGATTGGGTTTGTGTTCTTAAGACTGAGAAGCTTGACAATTGGTATTCTTTGGGCAGTGCTGAAGCGCAATATTCGAGACTCTTTCCCGTTTGCTGTGTACATGGTCACCTTTGGGACGATGACTATTGAATCTGTGCAGGCCCTTCTGGTGATGTAGTTGGTTTCTCGTTGGCATCGCGGGGTAAGTGCGGGGTGAGCTTTAAACTATTTAAAGCGTATCTGTGTCCTTGTAAGCCTTCAGATGCAAATCAGACCTGGAGAGAGGCAGAAGAATTCATTTTTTGCACAGGCAGGATCCTGGAAAAACGTGCTTGACATAACTGTTTCCCACAGGAGGAATGGTCTCAGCAGGATATCCACTCCATCCATAGATTAGATCTTATCTAGAGTCTTTGAATGGTTTTTGTAGATTCGCCGCCAAAAGGAATCCAAGTGCGCGAAAGCCTTGATTTGATTTCTTAAGTGAATGGTCTAGTACAGCAACGTGCTTCACCAAAGGCGAATTTGGCCCGCCTTGGAGTGCGTTGCAGGGGTTCCACTACGAGTACGAATAGCACCCTTCACAAGGAGAATTATAGATTTCTCTCTCTGTTCAGGTCTACGCCAGGGACAATGGGCAAAAACCTCATTAGCCCCGATATTGAACAAAACATTCCAACCGAAACCAGTTGGTGCACTTCTTGACTGACAACAGCCGTCGCCACTCCGGTTTTACCTTCCTCGAGTCCCCAAGCTCGCAATAAAAACATAATTTAACAACGAAGGAAGCTTCTACCCCAAATCCCTGATCTACTGGACGCACGACACGAATCTTCCGAAGTCTCCCATTCCTGTTGCATTCCTGACGACGAGGCCTGTCGGAAGCGGACCATACCCGTCCCGTAGCTCGCAAAATCGCAAGATTTAGCAGATCACATCGGAAGATTCTTCCGAAGCTAGAGTCGGCAACATGTTTCGATATCGTTTCGAAACAAGGTAAGCTTTGCCCGGCTAAAATAAGGAGATCTGACGTTCCTGGGCGTCTGGGCGCGGCTGGATTCATTTCCGTCTG
Source organism: Leptodontidium sp. MPI-SDFR-AT-0119 (assembly GCA_020726505.1). NCBI lineage: Eukaryota > Fungi > Ascomycota > Leotiomycetes > Helotiales > Leptodontidiaceae > Leptodontidium > Leptodontidium sp. MPI-SDFR-AT-0119. The sequence goes on from JAHLEZ010000024.1 coordinate 722,369, forward strand.
TGCTCTGGGTGAGTGAGTGTGTTGAGTTGCCTGGATTCGGAAAATGGCTCTTCTATGTGGGATGAGGAGATGGTAATTGAAAATTGATGATGGGGAGATGAGGAAAGAAGGACAGTAGGAAAGAGGAAAAACAGCGAGACAGGACGATGGGGAAAGGATGGATTCATCAGAACGCAGATATCTATTATTTTAAGGAATGTATAAGTCAATTCTACTACCTAATTTATCATCACACCAAAGGAACGACAGAATCCCGGATTTCCATCAATCCCATGCATCTTCCTCTTCCCAAAGCCTCCCCACAAACGATGCTGCTAACTATGTATGTACTGTTTTTGACAAAGGAGATAAAGCACCACCACCAATAATCATTATTTACAACCTAGGAATCATTCCTATCATTAGACTTGTCTTCGTGCTCAGAACTGTACGGACGGACTCTGCAGATTTACTGCTGCTTGGCGAGGGAGCGGGCAAAGCGGCGCTTGGTGAGGTTGTACTCGATAGCACGCTTCTTAGCAGCAGCAGACTGTGTGAAAGCTACGGAGCCACCGAATGGGCCGGCGAGAGCAGCGTTCTGGAGCTTAGCAACGCAGACGTTCTCGGCGCCTCCAACTGAGCCGGAGCAGGTCATACCAGCTGGCATGGCCATGGCGACGGGGAAGTCCATAGTCTGAGCAGCGGAGAGACCTCCAATGCCGATACCTGGGACGTTGGTGGTGACCTCTGCCTTTTGGAATGCAGCTGGGTCGGTTCCGCCGGAGGTGGGGTCGACCGTGGCGGTCAATGGACCGGCACCGTCCTGGTTGACTTGGTGGAAGGTCATCATGACAGTTCCGTCGTCGGTGGTGGTTGGCAGACCGGATGTTGCACCAGCGCCAGTTGCGGCCTTGACACCAGTCTCAACGGTGCCCTTGGGGGTCTTGGTGCCACCGTTGGCAGCACGCTCCCCGAGAGAGCGGCGGAGGACGTTAGCAGAGTGGATCTCGCGGGCTGCGACTGTGTCGGTAGAGTTTCCTCCGTCTCCCATGAAGAGAGCGATCATCTTCGAGGCATCGACTGGTCCAGTGGAAGTTCGGCCGAGAGCTGAGGCTTTGGCGGTACCGAGTTCTTTATCGCGGATAATGGAAGTATCGGCCTCGGCGCCGCAGGCTGGAGAAGCACAATCACGAGGAGTTCCATCGGCAACTGGACGATGTTAGGAGTAGTCTGAGATAGAGAGTGGGTGCTGTCTTACTTGAGAGACCTGGCATGGTGACATCGTTGGCACCCTTCACCGAGTCAATGACACCGTGAGCGAAGACATTGGTAGCAGCGAAGGCCACAATGAGGATTGCTGATGAGTATTGCATTTTGAAATGTATGTGGAAGTGGAAGTGAAGGAAGATTGCAAACAAAAAAGATTATTAAAAGATTGTTGTAGGTGGAATCTGCGACCGGCGCCTGGCTGGATTATTAAGAGATGGAAGTGAGGAAAGTAGAAGATACTGAAGATGCTGATGATGAGAAAAGATATGAATTGAGCGGGATCTTGTCAAGTACTTATACAGAGCTGCCAAGAGATAGCTGGGCAAAAGCTTGGTCTTGAAAAGACCAGATGCCAATGTCCTTGGTACAGTTTGGCTCGGGTAGCACGCTTTCTGACAGAAGAGTTAATCTCTGACTTGTTTAGAAACTCTCTTACCACGGATTTGATGGCACCCGACTTAAACTTGACTAGATACTATTACGATTCTTTCTAGTGAGAAAGCATGCATGCTTAAAGATCCGACGAGGAGTTCTGAGCTGTACGATTGGACAAGACCATAAATAGTGGAAACAGGACCGGGCGACAAAAGTGCTGAGACAGAACAGGTGGCGGTCCAGGCCACCCAATGGGAACACTCCGCTCTTCATGTTTCCATAGATAGTCAACTAGACGAAGATCTGGGAGGATCAGAAAAGGGTCCATTATGGTGGCTGATCTCCAAGGGCTTGGAAGCTGAGGCTCTGCGCGTTTGAGTCTTGGCCAAAACTTGACAGGCAGGCCCAAATGACAAGATACGATTGGAGTGATCATGTTTCCGGTGGAGGAAAAGACGGAACAATAAACATGGCTGCATGAATTACCTCCGGATTTCCGTCGAGGATGTGAAGAACTGTTCAGGGATTCTGTAGATCCTCAAACACTTGGCACTTCATGCTGGAAGAGCTTGGACTTCATACAAGCCAATCATAATCGCTGGGTAGACACCAAAAGAAAGCTGCACCACATAGTTAGCCAATTGAAGCCAGTTACAGAAGTCAGGAACTATCTGTGGGGCAGAAGTTGGTGTTGGAAACCACCAGGACTTTGACCCTTCGCATCGGGATGTTTGTAACATGCTAGCGTGATCGACACATCCAGCTGCAACACCATTCCGAACACAGCCACGGCCACGAACCGCAATTGTTTGTTAAATTTTCTCGAAGTTCGGGTGAAAACAGTGCGTTCAACACAGTGATGGCGGCGCATGGTGCTTCCAAGGCTTGGTTGTATTGAAGCTGCTCAGGCAGCCAGGTCACAAAGTTTGATGCCGAGAACTGAAAACAATCTCGTTTGGTCTTTCGCGAGATTGGTTGACTGTTCTCACGAGTTGATTCAGTGGTGGACCTTTGTGACGTTGACGGAACGGCTGAATCTTCAGCTTGCCGCTGATGCTGATGATGTTGGATGTTTCAAGTCGTCAGGCTGTCACCAGCTAAAGATTCGAACTCTCGCTTGAGAGAACGTGATATTGGATCGAACCGAACCTCTCGACATGCAGGTTATTGGGAAGTCAAATATTGTAAGCCAAAAAGCCAACTAGGTACAGCACATTGAAGCTCAATAAGCCAGAAAGATAACCCAGACATGAGTTTAAGTTCACGAGATATCCAGATCACATGATGAACGCAGTTCGCTAAACCTCTTAGCGCCAGCCAACTTGCCATCTTCAACTCACTCTTCAACTCACCTTCCCAAACCTCATCCATCACCAAAACTCAAGATCCCCCAAGAACAAACAGAATCAAAAGAACCTCATCAATCTTTCATTCAGACCCCAAACCCCTTTTCAATATCTCATCTCAAACCTCGTATCGATCCGGAGGAACAAGCTTCCGTATCCTGCTCAGCCTCAGCAAGGCTAGGCTTGGGCTTGCCTCGGCGGGCCTGGACTCCCGTGGCGCCACGACTGACAGCCTTGCCGGACAATTCGATCCAGGCGCGTCCAATGCCGTATCTAAGTATATTCCGGACGTCTCAAGGACAAAAAATCAATAGTTTGATATCTTTGTACCTATTCTTGTTCTTGTTTCTTGTGTTCTTTGCTTGTTCTTCAGCCGGATGTTGACAAGACCATTGTTACATGTGAGAGTGAGGAGAAGTCTGGTTGATGGGGGACTTTGAGGCCTCAATATTATGAGAAGAATGCCGTTCTAAAGGAGGGCAAAGTCTCTGCCCAGATGGTGTATCCCAGCGGCTTGGATACACGTATGGATGAGGCCTGTTGCAGAAGGCTGTATTACGGCCAATCTCCACCCAGTTTCAGACCTGTCCTACCTTCCTGTCCATCGTATCTTGTGTTGAATTTGTTTTCTGAAGTTTTATCGGAGGTTTGTATCTAATACATCCCCTAGATTTTCTTGGATTTATTGACGAAGGAGCAGCACCGACGCAAGTATGGCCACCAGTTGTTCGTCTTATCAAATCTCCAAGTCACAATACACTGCACACACTCAAGTAGCAAGGAATCTGGGTTTCATGTAGTCATTCATTATGCAGTATCTGATTTCTACTCCTCAAACCTCACACTCCCAAGTCCAGTTCAAGAAAATCCGCACCAGTATCAGCACCAGTATCAATATCCAATCCAAACCCCTCCTATGCGCCCTGTCCCAAAGCAAAAAATGCACAATACGCCATTGTCCTACGCCCACCCGCCACAGGATCCCCAAGTCTCGTTTTCAGCGCCATCCCCCAAATCACACGCCTAAGTCTCAGCCACTTTTGCTTGTTCGGCCCTTTCATCCCCAGCACGTGACGTGCTTACACCACCTTCCTCCTTCGTTCGAGATGTCTGATCCTTCGCAAAGAGCACCCAAGCAATGTTTCAGACCTCATTGCTTACTCCCTTCTAATTTTGAATGGCCAAATCCACTGCCAGCGCAGCAGAATGGTTCACACGTGATCCCATTTCTCATGTTAACCCCCCTTGTCCAAACCTTCCCGTTCCTCCTCCTCCTTCTTCCGTGCTAGTCAGGCGGTCATCCTGCGCTCGGATTCTTCACAGGCTATACACACTCCACCCCCAAAGACCCGAGTATGGCGTCTCCATCCTTCTGCCATCACTACCTCTCCCTGGACTTCTACACCCCCGGCAGTAGTCTTGGTGTAACTTCTCCGTCTCGGGAAGTCGACTACTCCCGCCTCGAAGGAATCAAAAGTCGAGATGATAGGTGACCCAGAGGTGGGGGAATCGTAGTACGAAGCGTTCGTGCCCATACCAAACCCTAGATCTTGTGTCGCGACCAAAGGCATTGGGGGAGTGAAGGGAGGTGGTTGAGGAGGCCTCTGGATACGATTTGATGCTTGCTCAAAGGGTGATGATATCTCTTTCTCTTCTTTGACGTCTTGCTGGTCTCTGAACTGGGTGATTTCCGCATCTTTCTCCAAGACGGGGGTCTGTGTGAGGGTTGCGGTTGATCGTCTTCTTCTCATGATGAAAGTGCATATACCCAGCAATGCGAATGCGAGCAAGAAGTATGGGGCACCCATGGCCGCGTGGGCGTATGGTTCGGAAAGGACAGGCATGGCGATGGTACAATATATGAAGCGGAGGAGTATGTATATGGTAGACCCGATGGAGGAAGGAGGGGAGACGACGTGAGGTGAGAAATTAGGAGGACTCGGGAATCGCAACGAAGAGCAAGAGTTGAATTGGGAGGAATTTGTCGTGCTTATGTAGAGATGGCATTCTGCCCCTCGCCCGCGCTCATCTCATCCTAATCTTAAGCCAGTGCGACTTGACGAGCGCCTCCAACGCCGCCGAAGTGCCATCCTGGGAACGAGGCCGGGGCAGGCTTGCATGGTGGTAGTCATGGAGGTGGGTTTTGGAGTTGGGATGAGCAGGGGGCGAGAGCAGGTAGGGCAGAAGTCAGCCGTGATCTGACGCGCATGGATGCAGGTGGTGGATGTTGGATTGGCCGCAGAGAGGCAAAGGCTTGGCGGACTGAAGACAAGCAGCAGACGCTAATCTCATCTCCAGCAGAGCTATGCGTGATGGCCAATGTTTATGTCAGGGCATTAATGGTGCATTGCATGACATGGCATATCAGATCTCGACGTCGATGTCGCTCGCAGCTTTCTTGAGTCGGACCCGCGGGCACTGTCGCGTCTGAGAGGCTGGATGGCCAACACTAGAGGGAGCCCGATCCCTGCAGGGCGCAAATTCAAGCTCTGACAGCAAAGATCGACGATTAACCTTTGTCGTTAGCAGGCTTTTCTCAGCCCAGTATGGATTCGAGTGTGGAGTAGTTGGTGGTAGGTACTTAGTTGGCATAACGCAGCGAAACTAGACCTTAGTTGCTTGCTTACTTGCTTGCCGCCACTTAGGGGAAATACAGACCGGCACCCAGCTCGACGCTCATCCTTCAGGTGTTCCGTTGCACGGCAGTCTTCTCCCCACCTTCGACGGAGCCAGTGAGCCATGAGTGAAGAAGGTCACGACCGCGAAAAGGGGCGTAGTGTGATCGGTCTGTAGGGCTGTCCTCGGACCAACAATACAAGGCTAGGTAGGCGGTTGTCTCTATCTCATCAGCTCACGTCGATCTCCCGCCCCAATGGTACGAAGAGCGCCTTGAGACCTCAATCCAGCATATCCGATGAGTACAGCTCACCTCCGGCCTCGAAGTCTCACCAAGTATCCCGAACGGCCTCACTCTCAATCTAGACCCACGCCTCTCCACATAGAAGTGTGCAAGTCAGTACACCGCACAAGACACTACTTACCGCCTCCTCGAAATAGAGCTGGGACCTGTCAAGTCAAATCAAACCAAATCTGCAGAGGAGGGGTAATGTCCACACACGCCGTGTACATACGAGGCGGCTACAGATCTGACGACGAGGAGGGGTGAAGGACCTCCTCCTCGACCTCAACTCTATTCCCATCCTGTGCCGCCGTAAACAAACCAATGGAAAGATCCAAAGCTCGCTGATGTTCAAGGAACAAGGTCCGGAGATTCAAGTCAGTCAGTTTGTCTGTCTGTCTGTCTGTCTGTCCTCGCTACTGTAACTCCCTACGTACACGACGTCAGCAGTGAATTGCCGCGCAGCACATCGCCATCGCCATCGCAATCGTATGGGATCCGGTGCACCAGATCTCCCGTTTCGCAGCGGTGTCTGTTCATTGATCCAACAACACCCCGCTCCACACACATCGAGCACAAGCAAGTCATCGGCTCAGGGTCCCGAAGAGCCAATAGTGCAAAGTACCACTTTTAGCACGGCACGATATAGGGCGTTCTTTTGTGGCAGACAGCGTATTATTTTGCACTTACTCGTTCTCTTCACGACTCGAGCGAGAATGAGAAATGGCCCGGATGAGGTCAAGTGAGGTTTTCAGCTGACGTTGGAGAACGTGGGCCGGTTAGCGCTTCTGGGCAGGGGTTGTGAGTGGACTGCTGCACGGGCGGACAGGGGATGTTCAGCTCGCCAGCCCAGTCCCAGTTTAAGAGTTTTGAGAGACTGAGAGGAGGGAAGGGGATAGCCAAGGGGATGGCTGATGGGAAGGAAAGAGCACCAGAACCCTTAACCCACTAAAATTCATTCATGCCCTTAGTTTTTCTCCCTCATGCCATCCATCCACTGCTGCTGCCATGTCATGCACCCGCGGTTAAGTTGAGGTAAAGTAAACATGAACCTTGCGCGCCGCCTTCCCCCTACTCCATACAGTACGAGTACCGGTAGCTGTGTCCTTCTTTTCTGCCTTGCTGCGAGAAAAGAACCTGCACCAGGATAGGAGAGTGGATGGTCACTGTATCCCAAGATGACCTCCTACCCTTCCTTTACCTACCAGCCAGCCGACCTTCGCGTATTTCTTCTCCGAGGAGGGGGCAACCTGCATACGCAAAGGCAAGTGCAGACGCAGGCAGACGCAGACGCATAGTGAAGGGACTGGGGCACCAGGACCCCGGGAAAATAAGCGCATATTCGCTTCGTGAGGCTATATTTCCAGGATAAGACTTCCTGATTCCATCGTGAGGCTTGGGACTTTCTCGCGTCGTGAGCTGGCCAGACCTCACGATTCATAGGAACGAGTGTATGGTCTGCCTCAGCTGTGTTGTTCATTTTTTTTGAGTGTGGCTTCTTGTTTTCTCCCTCCGTGTTCCAGATGTTCTGCTGATGCGGATGCAAGATCGATGCATGGACGGATGCACAACACAATTGGATTTCGAACGAGCAACGCACACTGGTCGGGAAATACGACATCGTCAATCACGATCGCCAGCCCATCGAACCTCGAATTCCCTTTAGCCATATTTCGCATCTCGGCAGGAAACTCTCAGAGAACTGCAAAGCAGGCAGGCGATTTGAATAATCCGTCTTTCGGATGAAGGAATAGTAAGAAAGGCTGACTCTGACTCCATCATTCCTTCTAGAAGGATTATGGAAGGAGTTTATTTTTTTTGGCGGTGTCCTTGTCTGACATGGGTATGCTGGATGGTGCCTCGCCCCCAACAATACAACAGAGATCCGAAAATAGTTATGGAACCTTGTAGAGTAATTTAAATTTTCCCATTTCGCCCGTTAGGCCTCATCATCGTCGTCGTTATCGACGGTACAGTGAGAGTTTCTCGCCTCATTTTTTATCATCATGAACAATCATGAACAATCAGCCATTTTCGGATTATCTCGAAAAATATAAGCAATGCTGCCATCAGATTTACGAAGCGACCAACCAATTATTTAGAGGCGGGTTTGCAGATGATTACCTCATATCCCATCACGTACTGACAGATACAATCAGAGCTCTTTCCCAATACAGCGTTATCCTTATTAGGACAGATTAGGAAATCTCACTCCTATGATCCTCTCGAGGGGGTTGTAGGTACGAGAAGCGGGTTTCGAGATTTGAAATCGCTTCGACGACGGGAGACAAGAATACGATGCCATTCTTCCTCGTCTGTCTACTTGGGCTGATTCACTCGTTTGCTCAGTGGTGGTCTCTCTCGTCATTTCCTACCTGCAAATCAAGCAACACTGCAATAGAGAAGGTTTATTAAAACACCGGTCCCACATCACATCTCATTCAATCATCCTCCCCCCCCCCCTCCCTCCCTCCTCCTCCTGCTAACGCTCTCCTATTCAAGCCGATTTCAGGCTGATATCACCCACATCATATCACACTCGAGGATCTGGAATACAATGGGGAATCAATTGCACAATCGGAATGGAGGGCTGGCCGTTTAATCTGACACGCCGTCTTACTCACTCGCCTCATCATTTTATCTTGCCTATAAAACCTTCCTCAATGACACAATTGACAAACAATCGCAGTGTGAAGTACCATAAGTCGAATAAGCATTTGCACTACTAGCTGCTTTGTGGAAAATTCCCAGCTTACAGCCTTACAGTATCGCCGGCTGACGATTTTGATTTCTTGGGATTCTGGGTGGCTCGCGAAGAAATATATCTATCTCACACCGTTCGGATTCGGGCTAAGGACAGTACAGTCAGGTAGGGCGGTACATCAACCCTAATATTCGTACACACACACACACACAACCCCCTCTATTTCTCAGCCCTTCATCCAAAAGCCTCAATACCTACCTACCTACCTCCGTGCAGTGAGTGAAGAGTCAAGCGAGAATAAGCCACTAACTTCTAACTTCATGCCCATCTCCCATCTCCCATCTCCCATCTCCAACTGTCACTCCGAATCCCAATCCTATCCCTAAACACGCCCCTGAGCTGAGCGACGATTCAGAAAACTGCGATATGGCAATTTGAACGCTAGGAGAGGAAATCCAAATCCAAATCCAAACCCAAACCCAAAACCAAAACCCAAAAAAGGGAGGGAAAAAAAAACGGGAAAGCAGTTAGTTACCTTACCAAAGCAACGAATGTTCAATACCTTACTTTTTGAAAGTCCGGATTTAAATCACTATAGTAGTAAATGCTTTCCAAGGTCTTCTCAATTCGAGTTCAATTCAATTCAATTCAATTCATCATAATCATCGTCCGTTCCCCCACTCCTCCCTCACTCCTCCCCACTCCTCTCATCTTCCTTACCTTTCCAATCCAATCCAATCCAATCCAATCCAATCCAATCCAATCCAATCCAATCCAATCCAATCCCAAGCTTTATACATGCCATGCCTATGCATATACCTATACCTCTGTCTGGCCTTTCCATCCCATCCCGTGCCCGTCCCATCCGATATAATAATCCCACCTCTTCTTCCCTCCCAGCCCCTGTCTCAAGACATTCCAGACGTCCGGAGCTCCAAGCTCCAAGCTGCAAGCTCCAAGTCTCATCAATACCTATAGTATATACATATATCCATCCCATCCCTCCTCAGTATCATCAAAAGGCGAATAAGGCATGAGAATGAAAAAAAAAAGGGAAAATACCATAAAACGAAACGACAAAAGGATTAATCGCTCGAACCAGAAATCGTAAAATCACATCAATAATTCCATTCCATTCCATATGTGCTCGCCTGCTTTCAAGCACGTGGTAAACCAAAAAATATTTGAACAGCGTACCAAGCTTATCCCAGTTCCAATTCCAGTTCCACCAAAAAAAGCCTCGCTAAGTGTGCATGCAGAGTCAAAAATCAAAATAAAAAGCACCCCTCTTCTCCTCCCTCTCCTCCCTATCCTTCCCACACCCCCTCTCCAACACAACACCATCTATTCAATGGCACTAACATTCCTCTCCAAGCCCGCCAGCCTCTGATTCCTAGCCGCCGCCTCCTGACTCTCCCTAAACTTCTCCCAGCCTTCGGGATCCTGCTCCATGAGCCTCTCTCTAAGGACGCTAGCCTCGTTACTCAGCTCTTCAATGACAGCATCCGGACCCTGGTCATTAATGCGGTCTTGGATCTCCTCACCACCAAGACCCTCGACCATAGCTCGGAGAAGCTGGAGATGGCGCGGTTGGTCCTCGAGACCTGTCGTGCCGTGGACGTGGTCCGCTTGTTCGGGCTTGAGGATCTCGCGCCGGAATTGCTGCCCAAAGCGGTGCATGCGGCCTTCTTCCTGGTTAAGAGCGCGCGATGCGAGAGAGACGTCGCTGTTGTGACGGGAGAGCATGGGTCGCATTGTTTCTGGTTGGTCTTCGTCTTCGGAGCCATGGGCAGGGTTGTCTTCGTCGAATGGGGTAGGTTCGGGATCTGAGGTGTTGGTGTCGTTGCGCGAGAGGGTGAGTGCAGCTTCGATTTCTGTTGGACTGGGGAGAGGCGGTGAGGCGATAGCTGATGGGAGACGCGTCTCGGGATACTCGTCTTCGAATCGTTTAATCATTCCTTCTAGAGTTTGGTCCAGGAATTGTAGTCGGCCTGCGCGTGCTGTTAGCTGCTGTCCTAATCTATCTCATGATTGGTTGGATGCTTGAGTGGTACTTACGGTAATTACCCTGATCGACAGACCGCGATTCCTTCACCAAAGCAGGTTGTAACCGTGCTCGTATCTTGCGTGCACTTCCAAGTAAGTTCTTTGACATATCCTTGGCCTTGCCACCTTTGACAGGGGTCCTCGGGGTCACCGAACCACTTCCGCCTTCTGTCAAATCAGAGAAGGGATCTGCGGGAGCTCGTCTGGAGTCATTGCCTCTGTTTCGTAAACAAATACCAAGTGCCTTGACTACTCCAGTGCCACCAATGACATAGTCGTCATCAGGTGCTGGCTCATCATCATGGTGATTATGCACTCCCTCGACATGACCAACGAGATGCAACAACACGTCTGGAACTGCAACTTCCTTCTCACCGCCATGAGGTTCCGATAGAGCTGCTGCTGCCTCGCTGATCTCAGCTACGGGGCCTCTCTCCATGTTCCACAAGCAGTAAGCAACAACTTGCTTAGCCAATGCCTTGACGACTTCACTCGAATCCGCTGACGGAACCTCAATATCTATGCAGATGATCGTTTGTGAGACACGCACGGCAGCCATGAGAGAGGCATACAGAGCGCACGCTTCTTCCTGGTTGGCTTCCTCCTTTGCATTGGCCAACGCAGCCAGCCTAGGATTCTCCATAATGTTCACATGAGCCAGGTTCGGGCTTTCCGGTAGGATTTCTGCAAGAGCGATGGCCTGTTCGGGCGTCATTGACACATCTGTGAGATGTATTCGCTTGAGTGTTGGGATTCTGGGTAAATATCTGAGACATTGTCAGCGTGACATTTCCATATCACAGAAAGTGCATATGCATGAGATCTATTGGAAGGGAATGTGGACGAATCGCTGAATAGATGGGATCATAGGGGCATAGGGCTGAAGGCGTAGGGCTGATGTCCCAACAAAGGACCTGTCAGCCGAGACGGCTTGAGCCGCATATTCAGCCGCACCAACAACGCAAATTGGGGCACAAGTCGGCCGCGTTTAAGTTGTCCAATCGCTGACTGCATGAGAAAAACATCACATACCTTCTGAGCAACGAAAGTGCACTAGGTTCTGAATCAAACAGACCATGGTTCTGCGAGAGGTCAATAAAGCGGAAGTTGGTCAGCTTCGCCAATGCCGGGAAAAGGCTCCACAGCGAATCCGGGGTAAGATTGCAGTCAGCCAAGCTCAAGGCGTACAGCGTGTTGCTTTCGTCCAAGGCGCTCGCTATCACTCCAAGCTGATCTTTCAGGTCGTTCCCTCCTAGGTCCAAACCTTCACATTTCCCTTCTCGGACATATCGAGCGACATGCTGCATGCCTTCAGATGTGATGTGGTTTCCGGAGATGCCGAGACGTCGTAAACCAGATTTGATAACTCCATCAATAATCCCGCCTAGTTGTTCTGTGCTCATTCCGCACTCAGCAAGGTTGATGAGCTCAAATTCCCTGCCAGCTAACCTCTCACCAATAGCCTTCCCAAGAACGCACGAGATATCAGGATTGGATGCCAGCGAGCTTGTCGTAGAGCTCGCGGTCTTGGCGAGATGAAGATGGGAAGTATGCACTGGGGGTGTAGCTGGAGCTGGGGCTTGCTGAGGGAACGGGACTTTCGACAAATCCATCGATTTCAGGGATCGGCACATGTTGATGAACGTCGATATGTATCGCCAGCCATCTCTCCCTATCTTCGAATTATTCTTGAAAACTATCCTCTCCACGAAGCCTCCTTGAGGAACTTCGCCCCATTTGCCCTTTTTGTGCCTTTTCCTTTCCCAGTCTGGATGTTTCGCTGCCAGCAAACCGGCCAGAATAACTCGGACTCCCTCGTCAGTAAGTCCGCAATTTTCCATAATGACTTCCTTCACGGGGACCACAGCCAAATAGTCCCCCAAAGTAATCAGATCCGGAAGCTGAAGCCAGTAGCCCGTCAAGTCCAGTTTGCAGACTACACCAGGTAATACCTGCCGTCCAGCGGGATTTGCCAATTGTTCTGTTATCCTCTTCAATATGGGCGTTTCTCGCAATTGACAACATCTTCGGTATATGCGCACTGGATCAGTCGTAGGTGAGGCTTGAGTCCTTGGTGTACCTGTGCCTGTTGCTGGGGTTCCAGGGCCAGAGCTATCACTAGCATTCCGGACCAACTCAACAGGCAGAGTTCCATTCGCCTCGGCCAACTTCCGCTTCTTCTCTTTCCTAGCTTTCCTCTCCTCTTCACTCCTCTTCTTCTTTTCCTTCTTTTTGGTATTCTCCGCAGAAGGGACCTCTACTTCCGTAGCCGTCGTTTCTAACCCGTCTTTCCCATTTCCAGGAAGAACCTCTCCAGTCCCCTCGCCTACAGCAGTAACCACCCCATCAGTATCCTTATCATTCTTCACCATTTCGGGATTCTTCAGAGCCTCAGCCTCGCCCTTCTCTATAAACCGTTTCTTTTCTTTCTTCTCCTCCTTCTCCTTATCGTCCGGCACCTTCTCATCCAGATATCTCGGCCCAGAGGCAATCTCGACATCTACACAAAAGGCCACCCTTCGTAGTTTGGACTGATCCAGCTCCGTGACCTGGCACCTCTCCCGGTTCTTATCCACATTCAGAACCTTGCGTTCACATAGCCCATGAGTCGGCCCTTTGGCAGGCGCCTGTAACTGTCCCCCGGAACTCGATAACCTTCTTAGAGCACTTTGTAGGAAATTCGGCTGTGTAGACTTCGGTGGCGCAGGAGTATATGGCACATCCCCAGCAGGCTTGACAGCATGGGGCAAGATCGCATTCTTCGGCGCGCTGGGCCCTACAGGTACAAGGGGTTCATCTGATCCAAGTCCAGGACTTGCCTGCGGAGACGGTGTAGTTGGTGCAACATGCGGATGTGCGGCTGGCGACGAGGAGAACTTGGAGGATATACTCGAGAGCCATGAATTCCGCCGCGAACTTGGGGACGGGGATACGGATTTCGGGAGGCTGCCATTCAGCGTCGTCGTCTTCTCTGTCGAGGCGCTCCGTGAGTAGCTCGGTCTGCTGGGTATGGCTTTCGGAGCGGTGGGTTGCTCTCCTGTGGGAGAGTGGTGCCCATTGCCGTTCCCAATGTTTAAGATCTTTGTTTTCTCCGGCGGAGACGTGCTGCTGCGAGCCACGTGCGGACGGGGATCTAGAAGATAGAGGAGAATAGTCAGTTTTCCGTTCTTGTGTTTGTTCTCGTTCTGTGCTGGCAGATCAGATCTTGGGAGGTGGTTGCACTGCGTTGCTGCTTGCGATGCCAATGCAGGACCAGACTTGAGCTGTCCATCCACTCTCGTCACTGCTCTGCCTCTACCGACCTACCTTTTGAATTGTGCTTGCTCATCCAGCTAACATCGACGCCATGAACACTCTCCATGATTGCTCTGCTTGCCTGTAATTGTGAAGCGTGCCGACCGTATCTGCCGCTGTCCTGTCCGTAGGAAACCGTAGGAAGGAATGTGGAAGTCCGGGATATTATCAAGGCTGCGGCTGGACTGGCTGGACTGGCTGGCTGGCTGGCTGTCTCGCTGTCGGTGACTTGGCCCTGATATCCTATCGTGGATCTTGACTGACAGTGGATGGATGTGATGGCGACACTCAGCTGAGATAAGCAGCACAGCAGCAAGACTGACTGATGGCCTTACTGTTGATCCATGGTGAGGCTGGCCTGCGCCACTTTGGTAATGCCGTTCGATAGCGTAGAGGAGGAAGAATTGCTTGTGCTTGTGATGTTGCGAGAAGGTTCAAGCGTTGGAAGAAGGCGAGTAAAGCAATTAGGCTTTTCGGCGTACTGTATTGTCGAGAGTCTATGCCGTTGCCGTGAGCTGTCCCGCAGCGCTGGGCTGGGCTGATGCTTCAAGCAGTGCAGGGCGGGCAAGGCGGGCGCTGGCTCGCTGAAGAGAGGGGAAGCGAGTCAATGCGGTGCCGTGATTGGATAATGGGTCTACGTGGGGCCGACGATGAGGAGGGCCTTCCGTCATTGCACTGCACCTGGACGGCCGAGTGACCTGACAGGCAGTCTCCTGGCTGGATCGTCCGATTCCGCTATGTTTTTTTGCTATTACTACGCACCGTACAACTTTGGTCATGAAATGTTGCCCTAACAGGTGGATTGTATTAATAATCCGACTTTTCTCCATTCTCTGTTCCTTCCTTTGAGTATCTTATTCTTGCATCAAAGAGTCTCCCGGAGTTTGTCGAGTTACCCCAGGAATATTACCCCTCATACCCACCCACCCATCATCCATCGTCTGGACTGGACTGGACTGGACTGGACTCGAAACAAAACAAAACATCATACCCCAGGTCCAAGAATCCTGTCAGTCCAGCCCAGCCCAGTCCCTTGCCGAAACACCACCCAAGACCGATGCACACCGCTGAGTACGGTATTGCTGGGTGATCATCAACACCCAATACTCCTCCGAATACCTAGGTAAACTCGGCACAAAACCCTCCTCCTAACTTGAAGAAAAGAAAGAGAAAGAAGAGGGAAAAAAGGGAGATTAATCACGCTCCGTTCCGTGAGTATCCGGCTCCCTCCCAGTAATAATAAACAATGCCGTAGGAGAGTATTAGGGGTTTGATAAGTAAGCCAACCTGTTCCCGCTCCGTCTTCCTTCGAAATACCACCCAGTTCCCTCCCTCCCCTCTAATTTTCCACTCCCATGTCCAACTCCATCCCCAACTCTAACCCTTCTGATTCCCAAGGTAACTCACGAACCGCGGGCCATGAAGTCTCTCATAACATCCGCCTCAGTCTCGGACCGAGATGTGCGTGTTTGTGTGCCAGCTACTTGCTATGTAATCAATCCATCAACTTTGCAAGCCAGCCAGCCAAGAGAAGTTCCGAGATATTTCCTTGCCTTCCTTCCCTTGCCTTCCATCCTTTCCGTCCTCCTCCTCCTCCTCCTCGATAAACCCCGACACATCTCCCAGTTTTGAAAAGTAAGTTCCTGCCTGTTCCTGTGAAAAAGTTCCGATGTAATTTCGGTTGCGGGAATCTACTGCACGGCAAGGTAGTATTTGCTATTGCTATGTTATGTGCCGTGAATTGTATTGTGTTGTATTGAAGGTTAAGTAAATTTACCTAGGTAAGGTTTGGAGTGCCCTTGTACAAGGTGGGAAGAAGAGTAATCAGGTGTGGGGCTTGTTTGTGGGCAATCCATTCTTGAAAGAGCAGCATAGCTCTTTGGGATGCATGCCTTTTATGTCCATGCTACCACAGATGGCATTGTAAAGCCATACCTAAGTATCTATCTCTACATGCCTCAAAGCTTCACTCATAATAGAATTCACAAATTCAGCAATATCTATCACAACCATCAAGACATCATTGCGTTAGGTCATTGCCATTCAGGTTTTATTCCTGCCGGTCGGTATCAACTAAACTCCGCATGAACACGAGCATGCTTTTTTGTGAAGAGCAGAGCCGAGAAAATCCCCCACATGCAAGAAAAAAAGAAGAAAGAAGTCGCGAAAGAGGAACCATAGCTAGCAGAGACAAGCTTATTCCTTGAGCTCGGCAATCTTGGCCTTGACTCTCTCGACCTTCTCCTCCTTGGTCAACTTGCGGCCCTTGTACTTGAGAGCCTCCTTCTTCCACTCCTCCTTGGTCTTCTTCTCACCGGCATCGTCAACCTTCTTGAATGGATCCTCACGGATGGCCTTGTGGGCCTCCTGGTAGAGCTCCTCCAAGCCATCGGCCTCAATCTCATCATCGATATAGCCCTGGAATTGGGACTTGTATCGCTCCTCATCGTCGTCGGCGAGGGTCTCCATGTACTCAGCGACGTGACCGCCGAAGATGTACTTGCGGAGGGTGTCGGTATCGAGCTCCTTGCTCTCCATGTCGTAACCTGGGAAGCGGTTCTCGGAGTGGGGAATGAGAATACCACCGTCGGAAGCACCCTTCATGGCACCGAAGATACGGGCACCAGTAGAAGTGCGGGCAAGACCAACATCGAGGAATGCCTTGAATGGGCGTCGGGAATCCTCGTCCTCACCGGCCTCGGTCAACTTGTACTCTCCATCAGCCTCCTCAACACCAGCGAAGTCCTCGTCCATGCCGAGCTTCTTGAGAACACGACGGGCGATCAGGAGACCAGTGCAGTATGCGGCGGCCCAGTTGGTGAGACCGTGTTCGATACCGTAGGCGCGGAGCTCGTGGGAGTAGGCAGCGCAGAAGACCTTGTCGCCAGTGATCTCGGAGGTGACGATCTGCATGACGATGTCGCGGTTGGTGAAGCGGACGACGAGGCGGTACTTGGGCGCATTGTACTTGTTCTTGGCTTGGGTGATGAGGCGCTTGCGAGCATAGTAATCGGTCTTTCCGACACGGCGGCGCTTGTACTTAGTCTGGTAGCGACTGGGAGAAGTTAGCATTGAGTAAGGTGAGGTTGTGAAGAGAGGACAGGGAGGAGGGGAAATTGAAGCTGGAGTTGAGGATTGCGCCTCGAAATCCAACTCCACAGTTGACCACTTCGCAGATCCAAATAATAGATAGAATCGACTGACCTGTAGTACGCAGAGTTCTTCTGCAGCTTGGTGAAAGGCTGTAACCACGCAAAACAATTAGCCCAAAGTCCTCGTCCTCGAATCCGCAGTTGACATTTCAGGATTACCGCCCGAACATTCTGCAAGGACCCTCTCGGTCCTCTTTGGCATTTCTGCTCATTCGAGGGACCTTGTTCGTGGAGCAGAGCAGACTGTCGCGCGGTCTACTCTGATCTGTCCATCGTGGTAGAGACTCACCATCTTGATAGATTAACCGCACTATTGCTGCTGGTCGTTGATGTCGATGGTTTGAAGAGGAAGAAGAGGCGGCAGGAAAGTTGGCGATAAGAGTTTTTGGGATATCTGTGTGCGGACTCGCTTAAGCAAAAAGTTCCAAGCCCAGCCCCGCAGAGGAGAGGAGGAAAAGGGTCGTCGACGAGCACGTTTTGACGACTGTGATCAATGTTCCGAATTCACCCTCACAACACTGCAACTAATCTCAGTCGGTTGAAATATTTCAGATTTGATGCAATGCATCGTGGCCAGACTAGTGCACTCCTCTAGAAAGGCTCAATTGGTACTTTGGCTGTTGTTAACACGTGACTATCCTAAGGCGGTGTATAAGTGCAGAACTCCGAGCTAAGCAATGGGTAACCATGCCGAAGCCTCGGCTTCTAATCACCATCCTCATCAACATCCCAACACTTACCAATTCCCTCTCAATCCACCTCATTATTCATTCCCATGTCTCAAGAAGATTACCCTGTAGAATTCGTACTAGACAGCATAGAAGCAACAATGGCATCTTCCAAACAACCAAAAGTATTGTAAGTGATTGACCCTTCTTGATGACTGGGGCTTCGGCTGATTGGGCAATGTAGACTTTTTGATATTGGAGGAGTTTGTGTAAGATTTGATTTCGAATATTACGTTCCTGCTTCCTGCTATATCTTTTATAGTCTCATGTGTTCTCCATACATGTGTACGAGTTCTTTGATTGATTTCAGCAAGTGTTGACATTGACTTCGATGCTCCTGCAACTTCTCTCGTCAGCCGAAGACTTCGAAAGTTTAGACAGAAGCTACACTTAACAGCAAGTTCATATCAATGCTTTGTTTAAAGCGATGTCTTGAGAATCTCCCTGCTCAGTCTTCCATGATTGTGTGCTACATGGTCTTTGTCATTTTACTTGGGCGAGAAGAAACGAAATCCCATCATCTTCGCTGCTCATGGTCATCTGTGTCAACTTCCAACAGCCAACTAATTTTTCTTTCTGCTTGCCTCGTCAAATACGTACTCAGCTGGGCGTACTCAAGACCTAAACTTCAATACCGATCTTCCTTCTCTCTGGTCGCTTCTCATTTCTCCATTCCCTCGCCCCTCATCAGCTATCTTCTAATTCCTACCCACCACTACCATCTCACCCTAAATCTCACATCAACTAACAACACCCTCCCAGGTTCTCTCCCCAATGCAAGCAATCCTCGACTACGAACTCTCCCACTCCATCCCACCAGGCTGGGTAAACCACAGCATATCCAAAACCTCACCCCACGGATTCTGGCACCGTCTCGAACGTGGCGAACTGCCTATGGACAGCGAATTCTTCTCTGGTTTCTCATCCGACTTGCACAACCCATCCCTATGGCGGAATTTCTACATCGAGAAAGCGTTAAAAGCAGATCCGAGTCTGCCGAAAGATGTTGTACGTCTCTTTCTTTCCTTTCCCTTCCTTTTTTTTTCTTTTTGCCTTCTCGGTTTTCCTTTTCTTAAACCTCCCTGTCTTCCAACCCCCGGAACATCCCAATACAAATCCCCTCTCGCGTCAAGAATCCAAGACATGATAATCTAACAATATCACAATCAAGCCCCCAGTCCCAAAAGTCGACGCCGAGTACCTCTTCTGGCAAATGATGTCACACAGCCGGGACTTCGATCCCTGGATGTACCCCGCTCTTCAAGCACTGAAGAAGAGCGGGAAATATATCCTCGCAGCCTTAAGCAACACTGTGATCTTCCCCGAGGGACATCCGTTTTCGAATCCGCCACCGGACAAGGATATCAAGAGGGTCTTTGATGTTTTCGTGTCGAGTGCTCATGTGGGGTATGTTCCTGATTCTCATTGTAATGTTTGGATTGAGGTCGCTTGAGGGGGCAACCTTTCATCTTCTACCTTTCCTCTCCTCTCCATCCTCCAATTCTCCCTCATCCTTTCCCCGTGAGATCCGGCATCTGGAGATAGAAAGCAGGAGAACGCATGCATCGAAGGAAAAAGAAAGGAAGGACACACAACCACCCAACCTGAAATCCACCTATACAAGATAAAACAAAGCTAACCACCCCCTCCCCCAAACCAGCCTCCGCAAACCCGACCCAGCAATCTACGCCCACACCCTCCAAGAACTCAATTCCTACGCGCGCTCTCACGCCTCCTCCCCACGAGGCAAAGCCCTGGACTGGAGTTCCGGCATCCAAGCCTCCGACGTCGTGTTCTCCGACGACATCGGCGAGAACCTGAAAGCAGGCAAAGCCTTCGGCTTCCGCACGATAAAAGTGCATCTCGGGCGCGCGTACGAGGCTGTTGATGAGCTGGAGGCGATTACGGGGTTGGAGCTCGCGGGTGGGCGGCCGAGAGTGCCGATTACACCTGTGATTAGGAGACCTGGGGCTGCGAAGTTGTGAGGGTTGGCTATGTGACTACGTGTGCGTTAGATTTTAGAGATTCCGTTCCAGAGGGCGAGAGGGAATGTTGTGGACGGGGTTGTGTGTTGTTTTGGGAACGAGGAGACGGGTTAGAGTGAATGAATATGACGTTTTTGTACTGTACAGGAAAGAATATTGGATTTTGTTATGCGGGATGAATTACTAGTCATTTTCCTTGAGGAAGTACCTAGGTATAGGAATGGGAGATCCAAATCTGATACAATAACCACAAATTAGTAGACATTTGAGACCGGATCAGGTTATCATGTTTTGACATCAACATGTAAACAGCACGACCTATTGTTAAGCACAAAATAACAAGAGGAAGTATATTGTGTCAAGTCAAGAAGCTCGTGGTATTAATCCTCCTTATCACACAATCCCAAGCCAGCACGCAGAACACACGCGGGCTACCCTACCCTATCTACCTCAAAGAACGTTCAGTATACAAGAAAACCCGGCCATCCACACACTCATCAACCTCCCTAGCGACATTTCACAATCATAACATCATCCACAAACCCAAACCCAACCGCGCCTCACAATCCCAAATACAAAACCCACCCAAAAACGCCTCGCCCATAATGCACACTCACTCCTCTTCCCCTCCTGCCACCTCTCATCTCTCAAATAATCACTTCTCAAGACTCCCCACACCAGCACCGCCTAGAATCAAACTCTCCAACTCCCACGAGCTGAGTGTACTCCTCCTCCTACTCGCCCTCCCCTGCCCATTCCCACCCAGATCTCTCGCTTTGCGTTTGCGTGACCGTGCATCACTGGTACCCACATTGACATTGACATTGACATTCGCATTATCGAGCTGTTCCAAATCTGTGCTTTGAGACTGTTCTGCAACTCTAACAAGTTCGGTAGCCTTATCCGTAGAATAGATCGAGGTGTCAGCTTCGTGAGAGTTGGAGTTAGATGTGTGTGCCCGTTTCGGCGTCGGCGGAGGCGGCATCAACTTCCTCTCCTCTCTCTCCCTTCTCTCATCATCCCCTCTCTTCGTATCTCTTATCTTATTCTTCTCAACCACGGGTCTGGACATAGTCGTAGCTGTAGTAACACCACCTTTTCCTCTAGCTGCCTTTATCTTCGCCCTCACCCTCGCAGCATCAGCTTCGCGCTCACTGGCAGCAAGTTTCGCCGCAATACTAGCCATAGTCAACGGGCTCTGCATAGGCGGCTGCTCTCTCGGTCTTGGGAGCCGCGATTCTGCTCCTCCTGTATTTGCGAGTTTGAGTTTGGGAGTTGCTTGAGTTTGAGAATTGAGTCTGCCTGAAGGTGGTTTAGAGGATCCAGATGATTTCGTAGGCGATGATGAACCAGAGCGGGAATTTGACTGTGGTTGGAGGATGGGAGGTGGGAATGATGTTCTGAGAAGGGATACTTCATCTGGCGATTCCATACCCAGTGCGGATCGTCCAATTGGTGTATTTTCCTTCTTCGCACCCCTCTCTCGTTCTCGGCCCAGTGACTGGGGTGTTGATCTCGCTGACGTTTGTTTCTTAGGCGATGCCAATTGTAGAAGGTCATACGTATTCTCTTCCACGATCGTCGTGAACCCATCCCTCTCCTTCTCCTCTCTCTCCTTTCTCGGGATATAAGGTGGGCTAGGAGCCGCTGCTCTGGAATTGCCACTACTTTCCTTCAAAGGGGACAATTGTGGTGGTGGGCCAGGCGACATGGATGATGCGGTGTGAATGGTATAGTTCGCCTCTTCATCCGCATCTTGTTGATCTTGATCTTGCGAGATTTCGGCATCTTCCTCGATGGGTTCTTCCTCGAACATACTCGAATCAGAATCCTCATCCATCTCATCATCGAAATCCCCTTCCTCGAGATCAATATCCGGATCCGGCATCCCACTATCATCCATAGCGTCGATATCAGCCTGCGTGTCCCCTTCTCCATCCTCTTCTTCGGCAACCATACTCAAGCCAAATCCATCTCCAGCTCCATTCCCATTGCAAGCCTCATCTTTGTTCTTCAATGGGCTGAGCATCAATCCCATCTTCAACTCCTCGAGATTGACCGTCTGTCCACTCCTCGCCATACGCTTCCTCCACCCGTCCATCATGCTCACTGCATCGCGCCAGCGACTCTCCATTCGTTCCCAACCCTCTCTGAGTCGGATGATCTCTTCTTCTCTGACCTCTACCTCTTCCAGCGGGACGAAGCTCGGGTTTGTGAGTAGCGTTCGTACATGCTCGAGAACAGCTTCAGTCTCCTGAGCAAGGTTATCATATCCGCTTTCAGTTTGAACAACCATATCCTGACCATCGTGAGCCGGGTGATGGTCCTTCTCCCACCCACTCAATGTCCTGAGCGTTTCAACAGTCCGTCTGGCCAACGCAGCAAGATGTTCGTTCTCCTCTGACAAGCCCCTCGCTAGCTCCGTAAGGAACTCATTCGTCTCACTCCTGAGATCATATCCCTCCTCTCCAACACCCACACTCCCCATTGCAGCTCTATCATCGACCTCTCCGATTCCAGCCACGACCGTAATCTCTCTACTCCCCACGACCTTCCCACCACCCCTCACGCGTCCGTCGCCAACATGTTTCTTCAATCCCTCCAACGTCCTCTCCCTCTTCCTAACCTCTACAGCACACTGACTCCTCGTCTGCTGCACCAGGACCTTCATACGCGCCATCTCCTCTTTCAGCACCCTGTTCGCCTGTTCCGCGCTCTTGAGCTGGAGTTTCATCGCGCGCTCCGTGGACTCCGCTATGCCTAGTTTGCGCTGCGCTTCGCTGTGTTTGGTAGAGAGACGCTCCATGTCCGTTGTATGGCGGAGGTTATCTGCGCGGAGAGTTCGGAGGGTAGTGGTTAGAGTTTCGCGTTGTGTTGCGTCGCGCTGTGAGGATATAGATCAGCACTCGTTCAATCAACCAATTTTCTCTCGTCCAAGGTCCATCTCCAGCGCTTCCTCTGCCCTCTCCCTCAATCAACTCCCTCTCCCTTGTCGAGCACGGCAGTACAGATATTATTTAGAGAGTAACTCACATCCCGCCTCAGAATCAAATCATTAACCACACTCATAACCCTCCCCATCGTCTTCTCCAGCCCCTCCCCTCCCTCACTAACACCCCTATCCGGACGCGCAAAGTCGATATTCTGGCCATTGCGTAGTAGACCACGGGAGAGCAGTTGGTTGTTGATGTAGAGAGAAGCCGTACGGAGGTTATCGGGGTCCATGGCTTCGTTATGTTTGGGGGTGCTCTGTTGAGCCCTGGAGGAAGATAAAATATGGTTTGGCGCGATGTTTGGTTTGCTGATTGCGCTGCTGCGGTGTGTGATTTCTCGTTCTTCGGCTCGAAATCTTCAATATATGCGTATGCGTTTGTAGGCCGTGAGATTGTATCGTATCCGCGAACTCGAGTCTATCGAATGTCTGCCTTTCCCCTCCGTTTGCTCAACCTGCGTCTTGACTAATCTCCAATCCCCGCGCTTTCTTATTTCCTCAATTGGATCTCTTGAATGGTAGAGTGTCTGGTATCGTATTCCAGGATGTTTATCCCATCCGCAGGATATCAGTAAAGGTATTGGTGGTTGGGGTTGCGGCTCTTCTTATGCAGCCTCTGTGTGCGCATGGATGGAATATTTTGTCGCGAACGAGCCAGCAGCCGTTGCCGTGTAAACAAAGCCAGCGCACGGGCAGGGATGCGCGAAACCTTATTTACTACACGTGACACTATGCCAAAATCGAGTGGGTTTTGGACGACCCCGAAAGCTCTCTCATTAGCATTTATACTTATTGATTTAGTACTACGTTAAGCACTTATAATATATCTACCGAGGTACTGTACAAGGCACGTTACTGAGGGGTACCCTAGCCCCACCCTCCGTTTCCTCGGGGGTTGAAGAGAGCCAGGAGGTACGATACGAAGGTACTGTACAAAGGAGAAGTAAGTAATCTAATTGGACCCTATTAAATCGAAGTAAATAATCCTGTTAATTCAAACCTCTCTAATTGTAAAGTAATCGTGATAAGGCATTATCCGGGGTAGGACAACTTTTAATACGTCTCTGTAATAGAGCCATATTTGAGTTCGTGCCAATCAAATGCTAGCATAAAAAGGGTTCTAACAGTGATATGGAAACAGATATTAATAATTAGTTAAGGTATAACGTTAACCAGGAGAAATTATAAAAACGTAAGGTCTAAAACGTTTATATTAGCGCCGAGCTCGCGAAAGCTTGCTTGCGATGGCTGGTCCCGCCATTGTGCCCGCCTATTATGCCTTGAGATGGCTGTTGCCGCACTGTTGCTGTACCCGCCGGTGTGCTCCTACTGAGATGCTGGGGGTAAAAGCAAGACTGTGGAATGAAGACGCAAGGTATGGTGGCAAAATTGGCTTTTTATTGGAAGCGATGTGGCAGCGGAACGGGGTTAAGGCATTCACGTCGATAATGACAAACGCTGACTCTGAATTCATCTGAAGTCTCGAGCAATTCCAGACCTGTAAATCACGGAATCATAATTCAGAGCAGTAAGTGCGAGAGACGCGCACCATTCCCCGTCGCAGGAGTATCAATTCCAGATAAATTTCAACTTTTTTATTGAGCTATGGAAACAAGGAAAGTAAACAGACAAAGTAAACCAGTGATAAGCGAGTTCGGTAGGGAAAGGGGGCATATTCAAGGAAATCCTCCACCAGGAAACTACGACAATTGATCAATTTTACCCGACACGATTCAAGAAGCAGAAATGAAATACCCTGAAAACACCCGTTGAACAAAAGAGATCGTTAATGTCGTCAAAGTATCTGTCCAGCGCTGAACCGGTCGTGCGAGTGAAACACAGTGCTCAAGTTATGACTTCAATGACCCCAGCGGGCCCTATGCTCATTGAACTTGTCACGTCTCGTAAAGACTGCATGACAGCCGACAAAACCACAGGAGAATCGGGGGGGACCATGTGTACGCTCGTGGCGATCGCGGTCGGTTCGTCGAGTAAATGCGTGGCGACAGTTCCTGGAGATCTGACAGTAGTGACCGGCAGGAGCTGCTGCAGTAGCTGATGAGGTGGAGACCGTGTTAATGGAAGTGGGTGCCATGATTGAGCGCTCAACATTACCCTGATTCACATCAGACATGCTGTATCCCGCATTGCCGCTGGGAGTAGAAAACATAGATGGAGCAGCAATGCTGAACATGCCACCTATAAGCTCAGCATTATTATATCCTTTATATTCAAAGTTACTGGTTGACTGCGATTTGGTGCCATCTTGAGCAGTGACTATGGCTGAGCGGTCAACATTACACTGATTCTCATCAGGCGTGTTGTATCCCGCATCGGCGACGGTCTCAGAGGGCGCAGATGTGGCAGTGCAGTCGAACATGTCCATGTGATTGCCATAATTGTATCCATTATATCTATTGTAACCAGAGGCACTGATGATCTGAGAAGCGGTATCATCTTGAGTAGTCACCAGAAATTCGTCGGGATGTTGTCCTGCATTGGCATCGAGGTTGGAGAAATCGATGTTCCGATAATCGACGACGACGGAGGGGAAGCTTGGCCCGCTGGCATTGACAGGACTGTTGTACTGCAATGATGTGATGGGTGATGCGTCATAACCGAAGCCTGGTGCTACTCCATTTTGCAGATTAGACTGGTCAAGAGGAAGACCGGTATTGAAGCCAATAATGGTATCTGGCGATGCATCGATTCCAGGAGCCTCGATTGCCTGAGTGGAGTTTGGAAGATGTTGTGTCGCCGACCTGTATGATGCATACCCGCCGCAAGTAGAGATGTGTTGTGCTATTGCTGACCGCAGAGACTGGACTTCCCTCTCTAGGGTTTGGACTCGGGCTTGGGATACCCAGAGGTCGCCGGGTGTTGTTGTTTTGGGCGGATTAAAACTTCTGGACATTCCATCGTTAGCCGAAAAAAAAAATGTCTCACCTGTCCATGCAACAGGTTTGGTCTCCAATTTGAGCCCGAGTTCCAGCACGCTCTGGGCCATTGGGAGGGTTCTCCATGGCAGCTGGCAGGTGAGGTAGTTCCTCGTCCATTCGAACAGCGAGGGGAATTTGGAAGGCTTCAGAGGGCCGGGAGGGACGATCATGGCCATGCCCATGGTCGAGGAAGTCCATGCTGATGCTGGTATTGGACAGCGGATGAGTCTGGTCTGATTTTGAAATGGTGTTCGGGCCTCTTGCAACGCAGCTGTGTATCGTCGGGGAAAGTCGTTCTGGAATCTTTCAATTGAGGGCTTTGGACCGCGAGAGTCGAGATGGTGATGGTTGAAGAATGGAAACAAGACGGAAAATAATTCTCAGATGAAGAGGGAGCGGTCAGTGTCCAGAAATTCCCACCAAATTGGATTGGTCGCGGCGCCGTCGTTCAACGGAGGCCCTGGTTGCGCCACATGTACTATACTATCTACGCCCTACGCCGTACGCCCGACGCCCCCAGTAACAATAGGCTCAGCTTCTCCGCATGAACCCATCAATGATGCATGTGTCTCTTTGAAGTTTCAATCATACACTCGGGTTGACAAGAAGCCTCTTTGCTATCAAGTATATCGCGAGGCTTTCCTATTGAATGGTGCCCGCTCCTTCGCAGTCGCCGCCACAGCGCTGAAAGCTGGTCAGACTCTGTCGATTTCGTGGGATCATCCCAATCGCCGACTTCTACTTTTCGCACTGTGCCAAATCGAATTGCACAAGAAACAAATCGACAGGATGGCTTTCGAAACAACGAAGTGTGTAGATTGTGGCAAAATATTCAAAGCGAAGCATCTATTCAAGTGAGACCAACCGCTTCGAATTCTAACCAGGCATACTGATATCTCATTGCAGTAAGCATCGCAAAAGCCACGATAAACGACATGCATGTTCTCTCTGCAGTAAAGTATTTGGTCTTAAGACGGACCTTCAGCGGCATAGAAATACGCACCGTCCTTCTCCGATCATTTACAAGTGCAATTACCCGGACTGCAAGTTCCGCGGCAGTCGACGAAAAGATCGTCTTTCAGCGCACTTGAGGAAGTGTCACGCCAATGACGAAACGTTTAAATACGCCAGACGGCCTTCTCTCGATAACGAAGCGTCACTTGCGGAACAGCAGCAGTTGATGCGAGACGAGCAAAACCTCGAATTTCTTGAATGCGTGAGTCGTGGAGACAAGGAGCATGTAGAACAGTTCCTTTTCGAAAATGCGAGCGCGCGGGTAGCTGCCAAAGACTCAGAAGGGTCCACCGCACTACACTTAGTTGCAATCAAAGGACACGAAAGCCTGATTGGGATGTTGATTCATTCTGGAATTGACGTCAATGCAGCAGACACATCCAATTACACCGCGCTTCACCTTGCGGCTGCTCAGAAAAAGTATGGCATTATGAAGATCCTACTCGATCATGGAGCATTCGTCAACGCGGCTGAATTCTCTGGCCGAACCGCGCTTCATTTTGCGGCTGGGGACGGAAATTGCGACGTAGTGAAACTGTTGCTCGATTATGGGGCGAATATCAACGCGGCGAACCGCGATGGCAGTACCATATTGCATTTTTCTGCACATGCAGGCAATAAAAGTTTGGTGGAACTGCTCGTCAACAGTAAAGCAGACTGTCAGGCGATTGATAAGAACGGGTACACGGCGTTACACTGGGCCAGCAGGGGAGGGCACATTGCCATTGCAAAACTGATGCTCGAGCGTGGAGCTGGTGTGAGCTCGTCGATAATGAGCGAGCACTCACCATTACACTTCGCTTCCGCAAATGGACACCTTGATGTAGCAAGCCTGTTGCTAGAGTATGGAGCTGGTGTGAGCTCGTCGTCAATAAGCGGGCACACACCATTACACCTCGCTGCCGCAAATGGACACCTTGATGTAGCAAGCCTGTTGCTAGAGTATGGAGCTGGTGTAAGCTCGTTGACAAAAAGTGAGGAAACACCTTTACACCTCGCTGCCGCAAATGGACACCTTGATGTAGCAAGCCTGTTGCTAGAGTATGGAGCTGGTGTGAGCTCGTCGATAATGAGCGAGCACTCACCATTACACTTCGCTTCCGCAAATGGACACCTTGATGTAGCAAGCCTGTTGCTAGAGTATGGAGCTGGTGTGAGCTCGTCGTCAATAAGCGGGCACACACCATTACACCTCGCTGCCGCAAATGGACACCTTGATGTAGTAAGCCTGTTGCTAGAGTATGGAGCTGGTGTGAGCTCGTCGTCAATAAGCGGGCACACACCATTACACCTGGCAGCCAAAGGAGGACACTTAGCAGTAGCAACACTGTTGCTAAAGAGTGAAGCTGATTTTGGCTTATCGACAAAACATGGGCAAACGCCTTTACACCTCGCCGCCGAGGAAGGGCACATCGCCATGGCAAGACTGCTACTTGAAAGTGGCGCGGATGTTGATTCGAAAACCTCAGGCTGGCTGACGCCGTTACACTACGCCGCCTTGAAAAGAACAAATCCAGAGATGATAAGACTATTAATCGAGGCAAATGCCAAAGTCGACACGAAGACTAACAGCGCATGTACACCCCTGTCATTCGCTAGTGGAAGTACGGACTGGACAACAGACGAATACGAGATAAAATACAGAGACGAAACACGCGAAGAATCAGCCAAACTACTACTCGCAGCAGGAGCTAGATTCTCCTGCCTCGATTGGCAATGTCTGCACACCCAATACAAAGAGATGTTCGCGAACTATTGCCCAGCTGGACAATGGTCTGAGACTTCAGACAAAGCAGTTGTTCCCTGGAGCGCTGAATCCGACGAGAATTACGCCGACATAGTTCGACATGCCAGCAGGCGTGACACTGGCCATTCACCGGTGCAGCTCGATTGATGTACACATTCTTGGGTAGGAAGAGTAGGTTCGAGATGCGTGTTTGACAAGAGGAATGAAGGTACTGCGGGAGGGACGAAGCCCGATTAACCACACAACAAGAGAGGTAGCATGTAGTGAGGTACGGGAGAGATTTCTAGCTGTAGGAAATTGCGAATCGATCAAATCTAAAGATAATACATATCTGAAGAGCGTGAAAAGTCGAGGAAAGGGAGGGGGGGAAAAAGGGTATTAGATAAAATTCTATAAAAGTTCTGTGCTGTTGAGTTGTTTTTAAGTGTTGACCTCTTTTATGTGGAAAGAGTCTATCCGGTCAGGTGATAAAGAACCGACTGAGGGTCTTCCCACCACAATACAATGTCTAGACAGCTAGAATAAGGGATGTTTAGGTGTGGGTTTTCTGGACCACGCATTTTCGAGAGCTAAGCACGAAGATTAGAAGATTAACATGAGGATAACGTAACGAAGTAAGGAAGCAAGAACGGAGTAACTCTGCAGGTTCTTCCAACAGCTTTTGTGTAGCATTCATTACATACTTACTTGCTTCACAGACTAAAGCTATTGAGATATCGATCAACTCCAACCAACACAGCTATCAAGTCTCTTCCTTCATAGTGAGTGTTTGTCTGACAGTTCAGTTCAGTTCATTTTATTTCTATGTCCTGACAACCGAGAACTCATTTGTATGCACCCGGATCATCTAACTACTTTCCATTTCTCCACTTCACTCCACTCCTTTCCTCTCCATTCACTACTCCAGCCAGTCATCCACCCCTCCATCCTTCCACCCCTCCATCCTTCCACCCCTCAAATCCTCAAACCTCCACATCACAACCTCATCCATCCATCCATCAATCTCCTCATTTGCCTTTGCAGCAAAGCAGCGAAAGGAAGAATAAATACGACAAGGAACACCCCAACACACAGACATTAATATACATATCATCAGTCCCCAAACCTCTCCCTCAAGCCTCATTGAATATTCTGCAAGAAAGAAAAGAGAGAGAGAAGCCAAAACTCTCCCTCGCCCCCGTCTATGTTTTTCTCATTCGCTCGTTTTGTTTAACTTTTCCCCCCACTTTGGTATGAGGAAAATCAATCATTCAATCAAGCCAACGCTCAAAAAAAACGCCAATCAATCAATCATCACCACCCATCCCCGTCTTGTTTGAAAATAAAAAGAGAAAAGCCCCTCGTTTGAAATGAAGGCGAGAAGTAGAAGAATTAGAAAGGTAAAAAAAGGGTATGTAGAAAGAACGTCTCGTCTCGTCGAACAAAAAAAGAGCACAAAAACGCCTCGCAACAATGTATGCACGCTCATGCCCCTCGTCGCATGCTTCATGCCGGCCAGTCATGTCTATGCTCATGCTCGTCTCATGCTCGTGCTCGTGTCCACGTATATGTACCCAACCCAGTTCACCGATTCGTCATGATATGATACCATCCCTCATGAGCTTATGCACGTTTATTCATCGCAGCACTCGCACCAGCAGAAGCCATGCCACCCTCGAGCTTCCCACTAACGCTTCTCGTAACCCGTGGCAGACCACTACTACCTGGTGCCAGACTTGGACCCGTGCTCGTACGCTTGCTTCCCGTGACAGAAGCCAGACCGTTAACGTTGGACTGACGGCGTGGAGGCGCTGTATTCTTGCTGGGACTCGCACCGGAGGTCTCTCTCGATCTGACAGCGGTTCCATTCTTGAAGCTTGTGGCGGGTGGTTCGGGGAGTGGACGGTTACTGCCGGAGGGAGTGGTGGCTACAGTATTGGTTCTTTTGATAGGGGATTCGTTTCGGGCTGCCATGCGAGGTAGGGGAGCGCTGACTTTTTGACCGGTGAGGAATTCGTGGCGGACTGCTTCTTCGGGCTTCATTCGTGTATCGGGATCCCATCGTAGGCAGCGGGCGAGGAAATCGAGGAAGGCTTCGTCGTCGCACTTCAGAACTTGTTGAAGGGTCTTGGAAGATGGCTTGCGTCTGCGTCCCTTGGAGGAGACGGTGAGACGAGGCTTTCCTAGTGAGTCAAAGAAGAGCTTCTTGCGGGTACTCTTGTCAATCAAATGCTTTCCTGGTGGGCCGAAGACCTCCATGATGCAAGAAAGTTGCTCCTGCTCGTTCTCGCCAGGGAAGATGGGAACACCGGTGTAGAGCTCTGCCAATATACAACCCAGACTCCACATGTCGATAGGCATGCCGTATGTCATACCGAGGATGACTTCTGGAGATCGGTAAAATCGGGATTGAATGTATGTGTAGACCTTTTCGTTCTCGAAGCAACTGGACCCGAAATCGATGACCTTGATCTCCGAGTGCATTGGGTGAGCGAGCAGAATATTCTCTGGCTTCAGATCGCAATGAATAACCTTGTGCTGCTTCAATAACAACAAGCTGCTCAGCATTTGCTTTGTGAAGCGGCGGACAATCTTCAAGGAGAATCCTTTGAAGGCATTGGACTTGATGAATTCGTAGAGGTTCATGTCAAGAAGTTCAGTGGAAATGCAAAGATGGCCACGGAAGTAAAAACTTTGGGTGAAGTTGACCATGCTGTGCTTGTTCTTGGGATCCTGGAATCTGGTCAGCTTCTCTTCCCATACACAACGGTGACCTGCTTACCCATTCGCGCAGCTTTTGCAAGATGTTCACCTCTACCAAAGCTTGTTGATGGAAACGCTTCTTGTTGCGAATAATCTTCACAGCAACCAGTGTACCTAGCTTATGATCAATGCATCGTACAACCTGACCAAAACTTCCCTTGCCAAGAACATCAATGATCTCATATCTGTACGACAGATGGTCACCTGTGATGATGCTGTAGTCTCCTCTCTCATCATCGTAACCAAAGTTAGCCGAGTCGGTAGCGAGTTGTCCAACGTGCTTGGCAGCAGTGGGTGTTCCAGCAAAGTAGATGTCCTTGTAGTCGACAATCTCCCCACGTTCAAATATATTAAGATTGAGGACCTGCAAAGCTGATTGGGGTGAAATGCGATCTTGAGGAACAGCGCGTTGACGAAGCGCGTCAAGAATGGCAGCCGCTTGTTCGGTGTCCTTTCGTCTGGTGGCCAGTTTCTTAACCTCGGATTCTGCAATCATGTCGTCTTTGTCGAGATCTACAGTCCAGCGATCTGTCGATCTGATGGTGCCGCTGGAGCTCTTGGAGTTCAGCATCTTGTGCATGACAGAGGACGTTGAACGTGTTGATGGGAGAGGTCTGTCGCTTTGGGTTGGTTGTTCTTTCTTTGGGCTGCCGTTGAGACCCCAAGAGTCGCTACGTGTTCTGTCGTGGCCGTTGAAGATGGCCATGCCTGAGATTGAACTTTTCCTTCGCTTAGAGTCAAGGTATGTGGTAGACTTGACACTAGGGCTAGGGCTTGGCACGCTTTGGTTGTTCGAGTTATTAACGGTGGCTGATGCAGGAAGTCGTGGTGGAGGCATGTTGTCATGTTTTGGTGGTTGAGGGGGATATTCGGATTCTCTCTCGCTAGCGGCATGGGATGCATTAATGTTACTCTTCGAGGTGCTCCTCTTCCAACCAAGGCTCAGTTTACGACGTAGAGAAGTACCAGATGAGGGTGTTGAAGGTTCTTCTGGACTTGAGGCTCTAGTTGGGGTTTCATTCTTTGCTGGCTTGGCCAACTTTTGCGCACGTGGTCCTGTCAATCTGACAGGTCTTTGAGGCTCAGTGG
The DNA here is from genome assembly GCA_020726505.1 of Leptodontidium sp. MPI-SDFR-AT-0119. NCBI lineage: Eukaryota > Fungi > Ascomycota > Leotiomycetes > Helotiales > Leptodontidiaceae > Leptodontidium > Leptodontidium sp. MPI-SDFR-AT-0119. The sequence continues at coordinate 754,669 of JAHLEZ010000024.1, forward strand.
TTGTTGTATCCATAGCCGAAACATCGCCGCTAGTCTTAGACCTTGGCATGAATGAGTGCTCTCCGCCATTCTTTGGAAGCGAGGAAGAGATAAAGGGCGATACGGCTTGCCTCGTCTGTCGAGTGTTCATAGGGATTGGCTTGGTGGACTCGGAACTACTACCACCAAGCTGAGACGAGGATTCTGATCGCAAGAAGTGTATGGAACTGCTGCTTCTCATGTGGGATAGATTATCATCCGCTTTGGAGTCCGTTCGTCTCCTGGAGAAGAACGAGGCCTTTGAAGCAGTCATTGGAGTACTAGGAGTTTTGGCATTCACTCGGCGAGGAGGCGGGGTTGTTTGTCCATCAGAGTATGAAGTATCCTTGTCTTGAAGCGCTGCGATCTTTGCCGCCGTGGGGGTACTCAGAGGCAGTAAATTTAAGGGTGGAAGCCGGAGAGGTTGAAGATTCTTCTTCTTGGGTGTAGCGTTGTTATGCTGGTCATCTGATGTTGCAGTATTGACATATTTCCTGACCTTCGGTTCTCGGTCATTCTTAGGTGGATCTCGAATTGAACCCCTTCCAGATAAACTGTTCGTCGACGTACTATTGATACTGCTGGCATCAAATGGCATGCTTGACTTTCGCTTGAAGAAGGGTGGCTCAGCAGGGGAGTCCTTGGGAGATTCATATGCTTTGGGAATCGCTGGTACAGGAGGCACTTCCTCCTCCTCATTGTTCCCCGTCGAACTATGCACATTTCTCGGTTTCGGTGTGGGTAATCTAGACGAAGACGGTGGGAGCTGCATTCGAGGTTGTAGAGACCCTGTCGAAGTACGAGAAGTGTTATAGCTTGCATTTGACAAATTCGAAAGACCTGAACTGTAGGACTTACGATTAAGGTCCGGTGTAGTTCTGGAGGATGACGGAGTTGACACTTTTCGCGGTAGCATCGAGGGGGACCTTGAAGATGTTCGAATAGTAGATGTTTCGGGTTGGGAAGTTGGTGGGGTATTTGGCATTGGAGGAGGGTTTTGTAAGACTGATAACCGTTTCGCCCTTCGTGCATCTGTAGGACTGACCGTTCTGGCACCAAGTCCCGTGGCATGAGACGAAGTAGGTGGCATCCCGGGCATAACAGACATTCGCTTTGCTGAAGAGGATGGTGTAGTGGTACCTCTTCCATTCGGTCGCCCAGGAGATCTGCCAGCAAAGGATGAGGATCTGCTGTGGTCTGGCGTACCAATCTTTGCTGCCAAATGTGTTTGTCCCTGCCTGGAAGGTGGCTGTAGAGATTTGGTTTTTGCTGCTCTGGACGCAGTAAGTCCTCGAGCTCCGTCGGTATATGTTGGCGCTCCTCCCACGTTGACACGCGTCGACACTCCTCCGGTATCAGATAGACCCTGCGAAGATACGCTTGATGCTAGACTTGGTCGCCTCCTCTGTACTGCTCGAGTATAATCCGAATCCGTCACCCCTGGTCCAATGGATTTCCTGGGGGGTTTGGCAGCATTCGCGGTGGCACTGCCAGATATTGGGGGATATTGACTCTGCCGCCGGGACCTCATAGCAAGGGGAGCACTCGGGGGGTCCATAGATCCAGTTGCCCCAGACGCAGTGGACGATACACTGCTCTGTCGGGTCGAAGTACTCTGCCGCCGTAATATTGAACCCGCCCTCGCTGGCCTTGGTCCAGTTGAAGGTACACGTCCTGTGCCCCCATTGCCTCTCCCTTCTGTCATAGGTGTATTCATTGCTTCGTTGGGTCGTTTGCCTCCTATCCCGCTGCTGCTGCTCGCTATTCCATTCGGCCTTTCGAAGTTGAAATCATTAGACGCGGTTGCAATACTGCTCTGGAGGTCGTCGAAACTTGGGGAGGGCAGGAATTCGTAGGATCCGCCTAGGTTCTCGTCTGCACCGGTATGCCCGCCAAAGGAGAAGAGTGAATGGTTATTTCGAGTCGAGGCATGGAGGGTTGGTTCTCGCACAGATCCTGCACGCGCTCTTGCGCCTGGGTCGTAATTTTCTTGTCTGCCAGAGGAATAAAAGTCAGCAGGGCCCAAGGGGGGGTTCTCGACAATGAGATTGGCGTACGCCTTGGACGGTGAGTAGTCCGGCCTTGGACCTGAAGGAGCTTTCTTTTCTCTGAGCATTGGAAGGGGACGAGGGTTGGGTCGCCCGCCTGCACAAGCACCAGCACCAACAATTAAGAACAAGCAGCCTGATCAGGGTCCTCCCGTTCCGTTTGTTCGTCCGTTCCCTTGCCTGTCTGTCTGTCTGTCTGTTGAATGGAAGCTCAGTCCGTCCAAGGGCCGAGGTGTTCGCTGGGCTATTTCATTTCAAGAGCAGGCCGGAAGGGTTCTCCTACAGGGTAGACGTGGTGAGTGAGGGAGGGATGGAGGGAGAGCAGCGCTGCCCCGGGTTTTGCTTCGAGGGTGTCTGGTGAGCGAGCGGTGGAGGCCGTGATCTCGAATGCAGCTGGGGTCGCTCGGTCGCAGACAATGATCAGAACAGATGCAGCTGTCAGAGAGTCAGGGCGGCTGCCGCTGGGTGGTGCGTGTGGTGCAGAAGAATAGAATATTCGTGGTTCCTGCAGTCGGCCGTCGGTCGTGAAATTGGATGCTGTGGTGGTCCTGGACGGGACTGGACTGCACTGCACTGCACGTACCGGACTGGGCTGCGAGGCCGTGGCCGTATCCGTAGAAACTAAACAGCGCAAGGGTTTTTGGTAGGCCCGGCTGCTCAAGGGCAAGGGGGGGAAGCGAGATGCTTTTGAGACCAACGAATAGGGGACGGCCAAAGGAAGACAAGACAGTGTCAATAATGCCTGAATGTTATGATTTATGACTTTCATTTTGATTATGATTAAGGAGCGTGTTGCAGTTTGTTTACGGGGTACTGTAGCTGAGGGACAGTGAGAGATATCTGATACCGCCCATAGCAGCAGCCATCACTGTCACACCTGCGTTGCCCTTCCTTCCATTGGCTATTATTCTCCTCCTCCTTGCCTCATCCTCTGTCCAGTCTAAACACAGTATACACCAATATGAATAATCTTCATATCTTTTCCAACCCCCCTCGCTTCGATTTCTCCATTGTAGTCAGAATCTGGATTTTGCTCAGTCTGATCGATGCATACAAATAATCAGTTGCACAATCCTCTGCCTCCTGCCTCCTGCCCACTAAATAACACTAATTGATCCCCCCTATTCAATGGCTCGGGATACGGGAAATTTACCCCTGATAAGCACACGTTGCGCTGCAAACACTGCACATCCCATCCCATCCCATCTCATCTCATCTCACGCCTCTGCAGTCACCGATCTGCCCCTATCCGCGCGCTGGTTCGCTGGTACGTCCATTAACAAAACAATTACAGCACTGTAGTCGCTGCGCTGGTCCACGTACCGCGCCGTACCCAAGGTATCTAACGACTATTGTAGAGTAAAACAAAAGCCCCTTTTCCACCTCCTCACCATAAGTAGAACAGAGAAAGGAAGTCTCCGCATCTTGTCTTGCCTCCTCCCCCCACAGTTCTGCCGTTATTTGTTTACAATTTCATTTTATTGGATTACGTTTGTTGACAGTCCGTGCTGGATGACGGATTGGATTCATGCAATAATCGCCCAATTGATGTTTCTCGCCTGAAGGAAGGAATCTTAGTGGTATAATGGGCGCCAAGAACTGCTCCTCTCGGCAGTCGGGTACACTGCGGAAAATTGAACATCTTTTCTCCGGACTTTGTGGTGTTACCTTTCGAAGTCAGCAACTTGAATGTTACAGATGGCTCTGTACATGAGAAGCAGTAGCTTGATTATTTCTATCTGGCCTAGATTGTCTTGTTCTCGTTTTCTTCTTGTGTTACAATTAATCGTCTTTTCGTTTCATTGTCAACTTGCTTACTCTACATCATGCTCCTTGCATTCAGTCACACAGATATCAATTGGTTTCTTCTTTTATTTCCTATTTTCCCTATAAGCACTCTGTAATCATCTCTCGCGGTTAGCTCCAGCAATTCATGCGATATTCCTGGCTTCGAGAATTATTACATGTTGTATTTTGGCTCTTGGGGAGACATAGCTGTTCCTCCACCGCCCTGTCAAGCATTCCAATGCGATGCCTCCACATTATCTGATCTGTAATTCTTTATGAAGAATCTTTCATCTACCGTACAGTTCAAATTGTAACTATCACCTTTATTGCTTTTTCTTTGCGAATTGACCTATTCAGCTCGCTACCTCTTCCTGCATGGGGGCTGAGGTTCAGCAGACGGGGTTCAGGGTCCGTTATGAGATAGGACAAGATTGTTAGATAAGCATAAGCAAGCGCATGTGAAGGATTCGATCGCTACTCTTCTCATACTTTCCCCATATATTAACGACCAAACTCAAGCTATCGATCAACATAGAGCATATCTTGCACTGCGGTGCAACAAAAGTCCATTAAACATGGGTCAAGAATCAAGTGCTCCCATGCCCGATATCCAATCAACATACCGCTACTCAACCCTCCCACCCATCTCGTCGTCCACACCAAAGAGATTCCGTCTCTTAACTATCCTACCCAAATCCGCGTCCTCTGAAGGGTATTTACAGTGCAAACTCCAAGACCACGATCTAGACACTGCTCCGCCTTACGAAGCCCTATCTTATGTCTGGGGAAATGCCAAGCCTGTCGGATGTATCTTCATTGACGATGAGAGCAAGAGCATATCTTTCAACCTCGGACTAGCTCTAGTCCGTCTCCGTCACGACGACAAAGAGCGCATCGTCTGGATAGACGCTCTATGCATTAATCAAGACGACATCGTCGAGCGCTCCCAGCAAGTGCAGCTGATGGTAGACATCTACACGCGCTGCACGCGCGTTGTCGTATGGATGGGAATGGGCCACACAGATGATAGAGTTATCCCCGCAGCCTTCAAACTCATGCACAGAACGGCAGAGTACATCTCCAAAGAGGTAGGGAAGCCCATCGAGAAGGTCTGTTCTGCGGATATCACGAGCCTGCCTACCGAAGTCCCAACGTCTCCCATCAGAGCCACGAGAGATCTACCCGAGCCGCGCTCTCATCTCTGGGCACCTGCGGCTTTCTTCTTCCACATGCCGTGGTTTCGACGCATGTGGATTGCTCAGGAAGTTGCATTCGCGCCTGCTATTATGTATGTTGGTAAGCTTGAGATCGATTGGGATGTCGTGGCTATGGCGGCTAGTTGGTGGTATTTGAAAGGATACGCGGGTTCTTTCGACATGGCCATGGATCTGAGGAATCCATTGACGATCTGGATGGGTCCCGAGATTAGAGGATTGAGTCTCGATAGATTTCTGGATAAGTTCGGACATTTCGAAGCCACCGACCCAAGGGATAAAGTCTACGCCCTTCTAGGGTTCTTGGGCGACGAGGGAAACGGTGATAATGTTGCTATTGAAGGGCAAATTGAAGGTGAAGTTGAAGGTAAAGTCGATGTTGAAAAACACAGGATCATTCCAGACTACTCCAAAGAAGTATGGGAAGTCTACAGCGACGCAGTCCATCACATAATCCACACAGAATCCGAAGGGAACCTAACCCAGCTCTTCGCCATGATCCGCGACGTCCCTACCGAGCCCGACCCGATCTTTCCCTCCTGGATTCCACGCTGGGATCTAGGCCATTGCATAACGGGCCAATCCCTCAACATATTCGAGCCACAGTACGAATGGCTCGCCAGCGGCGACAAACGACCAGAGATCCGTGCTAGCCCCAACCCCAAGATACTCTGTCTGAAAGGAGTGCAAGTCACTCGGATCCAGGAAGTTTTCCCCCTCCACGAAGCCGAGGATGAAGACCCAGACGTGCAGGCAATGCTCCTACAATCCCTATGGTCACGAGCTCAAGAACTCCTCACTCCATATCCCGGTCCCGAATCACTTGAAGAGGCATTCGTAAAAGCCATCACAGGTATACGCAAAAGAGATGTCTCTTCAACTGCTACACAATACACCCCGTCAGAGCTATTAGATGTTATAGATGACGTTTGCAGCCCGGAGGATTCGCCTTTTCTGATAGATGGCATTAGATGGTTTACTTCGTTCTTCATCACGGAGGATGGGAAGATGGGGGTTGGGTGTAAAAGGATGCAGAAAGACGATGCGGTTTGTTTGCTTTATGGAGGGAGATTGCCGGTTGTGCTTCGATCCGTTGATGGCCAGTGGCGGTTTTTGGAGCAGTGCGTTGTGCCTGGGATTATGTATGGTGAAGCCCTGATGGGGTTGGGTGAGGCAAGGCTGGAAGAAGAGTGGTTTGAGCTGCGATGAACCAGGGGGTCTTGTTATGGATCTAGGCTTTGAGGCTGTATGTATCGGCGTCTCAAAGGCTAGCTTGGGAGGACATGGAGACGTATTAGAAACGAAATGCTCTCTGACGGTGTCGAAAATGCCTCCATGTGTCTACACCCAGCTTCACTCGCGAGTTGCTTCGTACCTAAAAAAGCAGACACCTTCTCACACCCCCTACAACCTCCAACAAAAACAACAAACTAGCCCCAACTAACTTCACGCACCACAACCGGCCAAGATTCCCTTCTTCCTATCGAGTCTCGCTTACCCAGTTCCTGAAGCCAACTCGCTTCCAAAAACTTTCCTCTACACCTTATCAGCAAATATAAAGCCTTGTCCTTCAACCCCACAATTTTAACTGTATCAAAAAAGCAAACCATCTTGGAACGCTAGCATGATCTGCTTCTGGGACAGAATGACAGACCCGGAGTTTGAACTGAGGTTCAATAGTTAGTGTCCTAGATATGAATCTTTTTTGATAAGAAGAATTACCATATCCAAACTTTTTTTTTTTCCTGGAGGGTCAAGAGAGGAAGATGTCGTGGTGGTGTGCTGTATGGAAGGAAGAGACTTGGGAATGATTGTGAGAAAGTAAATGGTAACTGAGAAGATGACAGCAGCTCACCCCGCCTCAACAAAAGTCTCCCGAAGAAGAAAAGCGTAGCCTTCTATCCTCCTGCAGCGTGAGAAATAAAATCCAACTTTATTTAATTTAATCATGATTAGATCTGATTTGATTTGATTTGATTTGATCAGAAATCAAAATTAATCAGATTTATTCAATGAACTATATGCTTTTCAATTATAAAATTTATTATAAAAGATAATTTAAATTAATTAATAACTGAGCAATAAATTAGTAAAATTTTAAGATAATGAACCAGGAAACGAATAATATGTTACGGCTGGCCAGAGGTTGATACGGCGAGTTGACTTTAGCTTTATATTTAGGCCTCTAGCTACGCTCAGAATCGAGAAGAAAAGACAAGGAGGAAAGGAGAGCTCTCCGTAAGGGAGGGCTCGAGTATATATACATGAAGGACCCGCCTAATGGGGCCTAGCGTAGTCGAGTGCCATTCACGTCAATATGTCGCAGGCTCGCCACCTAGTCTTCCCTATTAGGCTTAGCGCCGTCGCATAGCCAGCAATACTACGAGCCCGTGTCGGTCAGAATACGAGGCGCATCGTAGGTCGTAACATAATATAAATAGAAATTAAAGTGTTTACGTTATTTACATAATTTATACTTAACTTACTAAAAGGATTCTGTCGTGCAGAAGACGAGTATTAACTCAGGGGTTTAAAAGATTCTACAATTAGATAAGGTTCTAGAAAGTGTGTTCAAAGATTAATTAAATTAAGCGTTATCCTCTTAAAGAGAGGAGCTAAAGACTAGGTTTATATACCTGGAGTGCTTACGTAAGCATATATTAGACTAAAGAATTGCGTTAGTGCGCGACACATCCTTATAGTAAGCTGTAGTTATAAGGACGTTAAGCTTAACATCAAAGAGGCGCACTAAAGAGATCAGGAGATACCCTATACACACTCTAGGCAAACAAATAAGGCTTTAAGAAAGACTAACTAAGATTATTATATAATCGTTAAGCGAGTTGTAACAAAAGAAAGTACAATGCGCAGCCAAGCGCGTAATCGAGAGCTCGTTCACTAATAAACGCGTACCCCCTAAAAAGTAAATAATAACACAAGTCGCCGCGTTGAGATCTTAAACATTAAATAAGAGTACGTAAATAAGGCGTATTATAAACACAAGAGCATTTATATGTCTATCCTAAATTATAAATATAAAAATATAAGATAAAGTCTCCGGAAAGAGAGTACGATCTATAGATCATAGGGCTAAGATCTTGTTATAAGATAGATGGCTTAGTCCGAAGTGAGACAAGTGTAATTAAAGTGTTAATTAATTAATTAGACGTCGCTAGTAATTACGTTAAGTTAGGAAGTAGCGCTTAATACTCTAATTAGCTAAGCCACGTCGGGTTAGTATAGAGGTTTCTACTTACTTAGTGGGTAGTATTAATTAGTAGACTATGCGCGCGATTAGTAATCGCGAGCCTTCCGCCTATAACTATAAATACTACCCTCCTTTCTTACTAATAATAACCCTTTTTTAGTATTACTAACACTAATATATACTTTTATATTTGTCCCTCTATTCTTTTCCTCTTCTTTTATATTATTAAATTCATTATCGAGCATTCTAAGATAATTAATAAATCTACTCTTTCTAAGACTACTAAGAGTCTATAAGAATATTCTAGGGCTCTTACTAATCGAATAAATCGCTAGATTACTCGCGAAGAAGGTGACTCTAATATAGAGCGCGAAGTTATATAAGAATAACGTCGCCAAAGATTCTAAGTTATAAGTATTTATTTCCTTATCTTTAATTATTTATTTCTATACCCTTATCTCTTACTCCCTTACTTTCAAGTATTGAACTAACTCTTTAAGTAGTAGATGATTACTATAAAAGCATCCGCCTCATTATCTCTTGTCTAAGAAGACGATAATAATAAGCTTGAGAATGTCTTCGGCGAGATCAATAATAATAAGGATGAACTTATTAGTAGTGCCTCCTCTGCTCCTTTTACACTCTCTCGTTTTATTATTTCCTTAAGTAATCCCCTTTATTCTGCGGATACATCTGACTTCGACGATAATATCTTACTTGTCCCTCGCTGCTCTTGTCGTGCTTTTGTTCGCCTCTCTCTATTAAAGTCTTTACTTCTTGTTCGTGTTACTCGTACGTTATTTAAGATAACTATTTAAGTTTCTTTTAGTACTCTAAAGACCCTTAAGAGAACATTAGATAAAGTTCTTAATCTCTAACCTCGCAAACGCGCTAGTGTTTTTACTTCTCTTTACTAGTCTCACAAGAGTTTTAAGGGACCTTCGCTAATAAGACGAACTCGTGGTATATATTTCTTTTTATTTATTTAAATCTCATTCTCGTTAATCGAGTATTAAAGTATATACTAATAATACTATAGGCCGCGAATTTGCTGATCTTTGTTTACTATGTATCCGAGCTGCTGCCTTCGGCAAAGGAGATCGAGGCCACTATTATATAAACACTACTTCGGCTAGTAATCGCTACTTTACTTATATTAGTAGATATATATACTCTCCTACTACTAATGATCTTCTAAAGTACGGCAAGAGATTAGTCTGCGTTATTAATACTAACGATTAAAAGGTATATAATTTTCTAATAAATCATTAGCGATTATTAAGTTAATTATTCTAAGTCTATTAAGAAGTATTGCATTACTATTAAGACCCTCCTCAAGTATTTAAGTAAGTCTTCGAGCTTTGAAGAGGAGACTAATAAAATCGTTCCCTCTTCTTTGCGCCGTCTTCCTCTTAAGTATAATAAGAAGAATGACTTAGATAATAAGGCTAAAACTAGAGTTAATGGAGTTGCGAGAAAGCGCGGAAAGTTTATGAGTATAGTGGACATATTTGAAAACATAGCTAGTATACTTCGGTCTAGAGAGCTTTAAGTTTAAGTGGGATTTAGTTAGACTTACAGGGATCTTTTTGTTTTTACGTAGAGTTTTAGTTAGGTTTTTTTTTATAGATTTACAAGATCTTTGGCTAAGTTTGGCTAGATCTACTATAAGATTTAAGCGGAATTAAGTGGATTTCTAGTGTTCTAGTTATAGAGATACTTAATTTGTTAAGTAGAAAAGTTTTTATAAATAAAAATAATATAGAATTCCTTGATATACTTTTAATAAATATATTTAAAGCTCCTTAACTTAAGATTTATAATTACTAAAGTTTAAGAGAGTTCTAAAAAGCTCGAACTTCTAGCGAGACAAATTCTTCGTGAGACTATTAGTAAGTATATTAGTAATTAAAAGATATATTACTTTAAAGGATCTATAAGTATACTCTTACTTTAATTATATATTATAAATATCAATATAGTGTAACTTTGTTGTGATTCTTTTAGTATTATTTATAACGAGCCTAATAGTTTGTTAATTATCACATAAAATCTCTTACGTCTTACTTAAATTAAGAGCTAGATTTTTAAAGAAGCGCTAAAGAGCTATAGTTTCTTTACTTATATACTCTAGTATAAGTAATTCTACTTTAGTTATTAAAGTAGTAATTATTACTTGTCTTAATACTTTTTAGATCACTAGCCCGCTAAATAAAAAGATCACGTAACCTTAAGATAATCGTCGTATCTTAATATTATTAGCGAAAAAGGCGTCAGAGGCAATAATAATTACTTTGCTATAGTGCTTACTATAAATAATGCCTAAGAAGCGCGTACTAAATAAGTAGCGAATGAGCTAATATATTATAGTAAAGTGTTTAGGCCCAAGGTTTATTACGAATTGTAAGAGCAAGGTAATTATATATATAATATCCGGTCTTATAATAATTACTACGTATAAGATAGAGCTTATTCTCTCTTAGTATACTTTAATATGTTTCTTAGAAGTTTGTCTTATATACTTGACAAGATCGATTTACGGTAGCGGTGTCGTTAGACAATTGCCATTTGCCTACTCAAATTTACGAGCGATCTTCTTAAGGTATTAGTTATAAACTAAAGAGATCGTTTTGCGCTTTCGATCACGTAATACTTTAATTCCTAAGAATTACTTAATGTCTCTAAGATTATATATATCGTATGCCTAGTTTAGACGCTTAATAAGATCTTATCCGAGCTTCTAATTATCTTAGTAATAAAGTACTTAGATATCGTCTACGTAAAAGAGGACTAGGATTTTGTGTTTAAGATTTATAAATATATAAGGCTCCTCTAAGCAAGGAGAAAGCCCTAGATTAGTTAGAGTCTTACTTATATACTTATACTAGAAGTAAGGGGAATCACATATTCTGTAGAGTGCGCGATTAACTCGTAATACTTAGTTAGGCTATTAAAAACCGAGTAGAAATTAGTAGTACACTGTTTTACCGTCTGTCGTGCAGGTTATGGTCGGCCGACTAAGCGAGCCCAATCAAAGGCACCATGGCCAAAGCGCCCGCGACCTCCATATTCAGGGAGCTTGAATAGACTATACGTAGAGTAGACAACAATCAATTACAGTACTACGTATACCTCAATAATACGTCAAATACGCCTCTGTGGAGCCTTTAGGCGTGCTCTTGCACGACAGTTATGAGCCCCGTAAACTATTAAAGCTTCCCAGTCGCATATACGCGCCGACGTGGCTCTATAAAGGCATACAAAGGCTTTCTCACCGCTACCTCTCACACGTACTAGCAGTATTCAAAAGCCTGTCAACAACCCTTAAATCACTAAAACCTCTTCGAAATCATCATTTATATACCCAAAACCGACAATGTCACTTCTAAAGCTACCTACGGACTACAATTTAAAGGCGCGGAAGGATTAAGCGACATAGCACTTACGCTTGACATTCTATACTAGCTTTATAGGTGCACTAAATATAGTAGACCCCAGCGCTCTTACGACAGGCCATATCCCAAACCACCGACCTAAGGCTCTAACGCTTGAAAGTACTACGCAAGAGGTTACAAAGACTCAGTTGAGCTAGTATTACGCTAATATTGCAGCTTAGAAAGTAGCAAACCCACAACCGTCTTTAACGCCTAAGTCGTCCGACAACGCGTGGGCTACACTTACCCCAGCTATATCGACAGATGCCCTAATAGGAGGGACAAGTCTAGAAGAAGTTAGTCTACCTCTATACCTAACGATTACAGAGGTATAGTAGATCTACGCAACACAAGCTAAGGAGTACTAGTACACGCTTGCTGAATAAACGAGCTAAAATAACAAGTACATGGCTTTATATAACTGGCTCTTTGAAACGGTGGACGATTTGCTTTTGGACTTTGCGATTAGGGAACTAACCGACAAGAGCGACCTGAGCTTACAAACGTTAGTTAGTACACTTTAGCGCGATATAGTACTATTAGAATCGTCAGTCCTTACAATAGTAGTCACAAAATACGATAAGGTTTTAAAGGAGGCACATAAAGGAAAAGTCAACGTTAACTAATAAATAAAGGACTTCTTGAAGGCTTATAGGAATACTAAAGCGTATAATATACCTGAAGTCAAGGGTACTATGGCTCTAAAGAAGTGGTTACGTGCTATAGGAGCTCACATGTACCCTAATTAAGTAAATCCTATCCTTAGTACAGTTATACGCGACGACTAACTTAGAAAAGAGTATAGTTTTACTCTTGACGACTATATTCAAGTACTCCCTAGTATAGACTAAGAGCACACTATATTCAAGAAGCCTAAGCGTTAAGGAGGGGGTAGTGGTTAATACTTAACCCTTAGAGGAATAGATAATAGTACGTCAGGCGTAAGCTCCAGCAGATCTCGCTTTCGCGGCCAAAGTAACTTATGCCTATACGGCATAAACAGTAAGCACTTCTTTAAGCCGCTCAAGTGCTGGAGACTACGTTATACAATTAATAGAACGACTACTGAAGGCATAAAGTATATACTAAACGCTAACGAGGTAATTATAACTTACAAGAAGTTAGAGATTATAGACTTTAGGGAGCTTAAGGCCGCTATAGCCAAAGAAGGTTAGAAGTACGTTGTAATAGCCAAAATTACTAGAGCCAATAGTACTAGTACCTCTAAACTTACTATTAACGCCAAAACAGCTAATGCTACTGTACTTGTAAGAAATAAAAACAAAAGTAAAGCTACGTGGGAAGGGACAGGGAGTATTAACGTAGCTATACTTGACTTAAACCTTCTTAACGATATAATCTAAGACGATACTCTTAACGCTGGTATCTATAGTATTATAGAGTTCCAACGCCACCCTTTGTTAGATAACACTCTAATTAACAACTACGGCGCAACTCACTTAGTTAATAGTATTAATAAACTAGTCCCCGGCAACTTTAAACGCACTACAAGAGAATCAGTTGACGCGAGTACCTCAAACTTACTAATTATTAAGAGAAGTACACGTATCTTTAAAAACGCTATATATAGACTTGCCAGACTATACACTAGGGACCTAACGCTATTTAATATAGCGGTTGTAGAGGGGTTTAATATTAATATTATCTTAGAGAGCCTCCTTACACAGTCGGGGGTATAGTATAATAGTACTGACACGACTTTGCGCGTAGGCAATACTAAAGAGAGCTATGTAATAAGAAACCTATAGCGTAAGTGGAACCTTATAGTATTTAAATACAAGCTAATTAATAACTGCTCGCGCTCTCCACAACTGCGTGTATTTATAAAGACTCGTAGATCTTCTATTATAATAATGTACTTAATAATCAGTAGACGACTATACCCTCTCAAAAAGTATACCTTTTAATTATCTCGCCGGTTCTTACGACCCTAGAGCGACACAGCACAGATATAACACTTACGGGCTAGTCACTTCAGCAAAATAGCCCTAAAAGCTCTTGTGAAGTATGCCCGTAATGTCTAAATTAATAGAATCACTAGTATATAATGCGAAAGCTGTGCTGCGACACACTTAAATTAACGACTATTATGTAGAGAGTCAGACAATAAGTCCCCGAGACCTTTCTTTAGAGTCGCATAGGACCTATTTAACTACCTTGTAGGCTACAATAACACATACTAGCTATTATTAATTAAGGACGAATACAATAGAAAGCTTTTCGCATTCACACTCACGAGTAAAGCCAACGAGTTAATTATAGGAGTACTTAAAGCATTTGAGGCATGGACTAGACGCTAATACGGTCTAGCCATATATAAAGTCAAGTCCGACAACGACACGTCTGTAATTAACACAAGATACTAGACCTAGTACGACTAATAGGCGTTAAACAATGGCATTAACCTAAAGCCTACTCCTGTCTATATATATAAGCTAAATAGAGGTATAAAAAGAGCTAGTGGAGAGTTAATTACTAAGGCCTTGAAAATGATAATAGGCGCCAATTTACTATCTAAGCTGTAGCCGGAGGCTATTTTAATAGCTACACACCTTTATAATATATCGCCACTAGCCAAGAGAGCTATATAATCGCCAAACGAAGTACTAGAGGCATAGTTCAGGCAGTATTTTCAGTAGTACGATCTATATATAGTGAAGAGGTTAATAGTCGATTTAAGACTTAACTAGAGTAATATTTTTATATATAGCGCTAAAGCTTACGTAATAATTAAAGACTAACAAGCTCTCCGTGACAAGAGAGGCTTTAAGGTCAACCTAAGGGGGCACGTCAGTTACTTAGTTAACTACTATATAACTAATATATACAAGATCTAGATACCTCTACTAAAGTGTGTAATACGTACTCGAAACGTTATTTTTAATGAGGCATAGTTCTATAATAAGTAAGTAGTAGTCGGCTAACTACTACTAATACTTAAATAGGTCGTTAATATACTTACGGAGCCTAAGGCCGCTTAAGACGCCGAGTTAGCCATCAAACACGTAAGGGACGAGTATACGGAGGCGAAAAATAGTACTAAATTAAATAAGCTACTGTTTAACTTAATAGAAGTCGACGAAGTTTCTACGGAGGTAGTCCTATACGTAACTACTGAGGCGGGACTGCCTATTCCACGAGAGTACTAGAATGAGATAATACTGTTAAATTCACGAATTAACACGTCGGGGGACAACATAAAGCTTAATAAAGACGATATAAAAGTTCTAGTAATAATAAAAAGCCTAGGCACACCAAGACAAACTCGAAGCCAGATATAACGAAACGAATATATCAAGCCTAGGAGGGGTGCCCCACGTACGAAACTACTACACTAGATTAAGGGTACGCGCAAATTAATACCTCAAGTTGTAATTTAGAGTAGAACACGAGACAACTAAAGTCAATTATTGCGCCAAACTAAAGTAACTAGTATAGGCCCAGGAAGTGCACTATAGCACGAAAACACCTCGTCTAAGGAGGATTACGACGACGAGCTAGAGGAAGAATAATAATTACTCCTAGAAAACACACTATTAGAGACAATAATATAACCCCTGTTAAAAGAAACTATGTCTCAAGAGACCTTAGACGAAGTGTTATAAGCACTTAACCAAAGTCAACTACACCCTATTACTCGAGCTTAGCGGAGAAGGCGAGCTAGAGAGACAATATAATTGAATAAACAGTTAAAGATTAGGCCGGGAGTATACTCTTTTATAACAAGGGAGCTCTTAAGCGCCGAGTCTATAGACTAAAAAGACAAGAACTATACGCAAATCGCATCTTTTACTACGACGTTCTAGAATAAAGACGTGACGCGAGAAGATAATAAAGACTATAGAACTATATATATTGTCTTTGTAACTATAGTTAGTGGCGAAACGATTAGAGCACAGGAAATTACAAGCTCTAAAATAACACAACTATATTAGGCAAAGCTTCTGACAGTATTAAAGTACTAGCAGAACTTAGACTAGTACTCGTGGGGAGAACGCTTCTAAGAGGACGTACACAAGGAGATGGAGAACCTCTAGGCTAAGAAATACTAGTATATCGTGCCTAAGGCAGACACTAAAACGACGCCTATACTACTAAAATGAGTGTTTACTTACAAAGTTAACTTAGTTAGATAGCTTGTACGCACTAAATCGCGTATCGTTGTTAGGGGTGACCTACAGGAGGATGCTACTATATTCTCCACGTACGCCTCTATACTATTGGCGAGGTCTTTTTGTGTTACGATAGCCCTAGTAGCCTAATTTGACTTAGAAGTTAAGTAGTACGACGTCGTGAACGCTTTTATTAATATAAAACGAGACGAACAAAGTACACCCGTCTACTGTTACCTTCTTGACAGTTTCAAGCAGCCCGGCATGGTTATAGAGATCGACAGAGCCTTATATAGCCTACGCGACTCCCTAGCCCTATAGTATAGCGACTTCTTAACTACACTTAGAAGCCTTAGTCTAGAGCCACTTATAAAAGAGCCCTGTATATTTATAAATAATAAGCATATAGTGTTTATAGCCTTCTACGTAAACGATATATAAGTACTATACCACAAGTCAAACCTTGTTATAGCGGCCAAAATCACTGATGGCCTTAATAAAGCCTACGAGCTAACTATAATAAGTGACGTGGAGTAATTTCTAAGGGTACGAATTATACGAGATAGACATACGAGAATAGTCACGTTAGTCCACGACACGTATATAGAGAAGGTGGCCTGGAAATTCAGCTTAGTAGATAGTAACTACCCGAGTACCCCTCTGCCGTACTACGACTTAGTCAAAAACACGGGCAAAGTGACGAAGGCACAAATTAAGGAGTACCAAGAAAAGGTCAGATCTATCTTATACACGGCTGTCATAATTAGACTAGACGTAGCTTTTGCAGCTTCACAGCTGTCGTAATTCTTGACGAACCTAAGCTAGAAGTACCTATAGGCTGTCGATTAGACGATACGTTACTTATTTAGTACACGCTTCTTAGGGATCGTTTATAACTATTAACAGCGCGAAACGCAGCTTATAATAACGTCTAATGCCTCTTTCGTAGATAATTTAGAAACTAGGCGTTCTTTACAAGGGCTTGTTATTCTTTTGTTCGGGGGTGTTATACTATAGAAAGCATCTAGGCAAGACACAGTCACTACCTCGACTATAGAAGCTAAGCTCTTGGGGGTAGAGCGAACTATAAAGGAG
Source organism: Leptodontidium sp. MPI-SDFR-AT-0119 (assembly GCA_020726505.1). Classification (NCBI taxonomy): domain Eukaryota; kingdom Fungi; phylum Ascomycota; class Leotiomycetes; order Helotiales; family Leptodontidiaceae; genus Leptodontidium; species Leptodontidium sp. MPI-SDFR-AT-0119. The sequence goes on from JAHLEZ010000024.1 coordinate 771,607, forward strand.
GTTATAGCACTACAGAGGCTCTTTAAAGAAATATACCTTAATATAGGGTGCCCCTAGAATATCTTCTATAATAACTAATAGACGATTAAGCTTATAATTAGAGAGAACTAGTGTATATCGACTAAGCTTAAGCACGTTAATATTTAAAATATATAATTACGCCAAGAGTACTAAAAGGGCAGTTTTAAGGTTACATACTTGTCTACAAGTGAGATATACGCTAATGGCCTCACTAAAAACCTCCCACGCTAGAAGTTTGAGACCTTCTTAGTACTACTTAACTTATAAGATACTAAGGCGTCAGTAGAAAAGCTTAATTAAAGCTTACACCTTATTACAAAACATACTCTTTTGTTTTTCCTTTGTAATTTTCAAGGTAATACTGTCACTTCAAGTATGATCTTTTTAAGAAGTTAAGGGCAGGAATTCTATTCCGGCTAAAGCTATAATTAAACTAACCTAAACTAAACTAACGCAAAGTAAGTATATAAGGGCCCGTTCCTAAGCTACTTATAAAGTAGTAAACTATAACTCTGAAGGGGCACGTTCCCAAGCCGCTATTAGTCGCGAACTAAACAACTAATAAGTCCATTATCTCCCCTAGGAGCTCCTTAAGGCGGCGGCGGCGGGCTGCCACATCAGCAGTGACAGCAGCAGCAGTAACAAGGACACTAGCACTAGTACTAACACCACGCATAAGTAAGAGGATTAGGCGGGGGGTGGCTGGGGCTGGGGTAGCAGGGGCGGCGGCTAAGCCAAAGTCAGTACGTTTAAAGTCTGTTTATAAAGACAAAGTAAATATACTAGGTAGTGCAGTAACTAGAGCGGCAGCTAAGGCAGCGGCTGACCCTATCAGTATACTTGAAGTATGTTTTGCAAAGGTAAAGTGAATATACCGGGGGCAGCAATTGCTTCTCGGACCGAAGCCTAGAGACGTCTCAACTACTAGTTAGAGTTAGCTAACTTTAAAAACACAAGAACTAAAGTAAAACTTACACGGGTGCGATTAGCACCGCGCTTCTCCTCTACAAAGGCCGCGAAGGCGACCGTAACACTAGGCCTAACAAGACCGGCACAACTATAATTCTAACCGTGGCACCGCAGGCACCGCACCGAGCTAACTACGCTTTAACAGATACTAACAGGGAGAGTACCCTTTAAGGCAGCTTTTACGTATACCAGGCAGGGAACCTCCCTATTAACACCTGCCTTAGTACGACGGCGAGGGGTGGCTAGGGCGGGGGCAAGGGCGGGCGAGGGGGTACGGGGGCGAGCCGCAAGCTATTATAACATATTAAAACTATTCTTAAAAGAACAAAGAGCACAAGGGAAACTTACACTTCTTATTATACGAGCAGCGGCGGCGTTAACAGCGCGGGCGGCTTTAGTAGCCTTTCGGCGGGACAAAACACGAGCCATTTTGAAGTATAGTACGCTTAAAGAGGGAAGTTACGATAGGGGGGGGGGGGGGCACTTGCCTATATACTCACGACTACCTATTTAGTATGTTTACTTTAGCTACTACTTATCATTTTCCCTTATTATTTGTCGCTTTCATATTATTAGTTATATATTATATGTCGATTTCCTATTGTCTATTATATTTATTAAGCACTTGTTTACTTCGCCAAAGCTTAGTATTGTCCTTAGCGAGGGGGTGTGTCGTGCAGGTTATAGTCGGCCGACTAAGCGAGCCTAATCAAAGGCACTATAGCCAAAGCGCCCGCGACCTCTATATTCAGGGAGCTTAAATAGACTATACGTAGAGTAGACAACAATTAATTACAGTACTGCGCATACCTCAATAATACGTTAAATACGCCTCTGTGGAGCCTCTAGGCGTGCTCTTGCACGACACCGTCTATATCTCTTAAGGTATTAATAAAAGTATTAATCACGTCGAAGCACTTGACTTTTAAATTAAAATAAGTTACGAGTGCTATAGTAATTCTAAAAGACTTTACGAAGAGCGTGCTAGTGTATATTAATATAATCGTTGCCTCACTTTAGAGATCACCTCGAACTACTATTTGAGAGCGGCATCTTAAGATATATCTGTCTTTATTAGGCTTATATTTGAAGACTTACATAAGCGGGACGAGTGTATTTATAGTACTTGAATCGTACTTCTGTGAGTGCTAGTATTTATGTTTATTTATGTTCCCTATTTCTAACTTATAGTCTTTTAGAAACTACCTTCTTATTAAGTAGTTCTTAAGATTACTCTACCTTTTTAGTTTTAGTAGAAGATCTTAGACCTTGACTTTAGGAAGTGAGAACTTCCCTTTTAGTAGCGGGCGATTTACTTATATCACTGCCGCGATTACTAAATATATTGTCTTTATTGGTCCACAGGTCCTTACATAGTCATACTTCAGTCTGGAAAGGGGGTGCAGGTTAAAGTCAGGGGTCAGAGCTTAGCCGGACTGTTTTCGGTAGAGATTCGGTGGGGTTTCGTAGTATATAGTCTGGCTTTCCTCGCATTCTCTTAGAATATATATAGATTTTAAACTATACATTTATTACTCTGTCGCTATACTCACATTAGAATATATTCATACATACGGCGTAGTACATAAACCGGTACTACACCGACACTAATTAGTGGCAAGCTTGTATCGTTAACCTTACTATAAATAGAAAAGGTCTCAAGTTATAAAGCGGATTTTGGGCTTTAACTTAAGGAGTACTTTATTGTATTTTCCTTAAAGGGCATTTTACCTTTTCTAGATCGTGGAGGGAAGGCAACTTTTCTCTTGAGACTCAATTAGGACAATTACACGTCAGAGAAGAGCTATTATAATATAATAGTTACTCTACGAAGATTATTAATTTAATATCCTTGAATTTAGAACTTTAGATCTTTAAGAAACCTATTCGGGAACCTACTAGATCACCTACGAATCGTATCCGATACAATAGCGGATACTTTAGACCGTACGCCGAAGCTAGAATTGACTCCGGAAACATTTAATAACACGGCTATACTAAGAGAAACGCTAAATCCTAGTCTAGCCTTTATAAGAGATATAACGGTATACTCGCGGAAGTTTCGTAAATCCTTTTATAACGGCCGCATTAAAGGAGAATTCCTTTTTTAAGACTTTTAGGAGTATTTTAAGGGTTAAATAGTAAAGGAGTTTAGATTAGTTAAGGTTATAAAACGCATATACCTTAAGGACGACCTACGAGCCTTTAGTGTATTTATACGACGATAAAGGGGGACGAGAATAGTAGAGGCTTTAGTAAAGGTAATGTAAGCTAAGGAAAATCTATAACTAGAGGACTAAATAGAGATGCAAATTCGGAACTACCCCGAATTAGTACTAAATTACATCTGGGAATTACTCTCCCGACTACCACTACTATTCCTAATAATACTTTAATAAAATCAACCCCCGATGTCTTCATAACACTAATTAGAGGTAATTATTTATTCCGTGGAGGAAGACACTCCTTCGGAAGGGTTAAGAGTAAAGCTTACGAAGACGATTTAGTTATTAAGATTACTTAAGATCTTCTTTACTAAAGGAGATGAGATCGAGGATTTATATAATATAACCCCCTTACTTATAATCCCAAAGAAGAAGTTCTTATTTACTCTTAAGAGAGATCCCCTGAGTAATCTCCACTTATGGAGATTAAATAACCACGCGTTACCGAATCCTATATTAACGCTAGTAATATACCCACGGGACGGGTCATTACTACTATTTAAGGTTCCTAAGACTACTAAACCACATATAAAGCCGATTCGGCTATTATAATATATTATAGATTTATTAACCCCGGACCAAGCAAAATTGTTAGTAAACCTTACTAAGATGTACACTAAGGAGCTCTAATATAACAGAGACAAGGACTACTTAAATAAGAAGTTCCACATCTTCGCCGACTTATGTTAAAGAGCGTCAGTTGAGACTAAGGTCTAAAACCGAGCCTTTCCGTCGATGTTACGAGACGAAGCTAGTTCGTACTACTACTAGTACCTTTAGAATAAGAGGTACTTATTTAATAAGCTTATTAAGACAACTCGCGAATACTTTAAGATAAAGGAGAAAGCTAATAAGTTCCTTAGCCGGTGGTTTAATCTAACCTTCTCGTTATTTTAGGAGAAGCCTTACTAAACGGGAAAACTAGTGTTAACCTAATTAAAGAACTTCGCTAAGGAACTATAAAGTATTTAGCTTAGCCTAAAGGACAACAATATACGAAACGATAAGACGCTTCGTGATAAACTCGTGTAAGAAGTATTAAGGAACCCCCTCTTTAAGATAGCCTTGTTTTAAGCACCCCTTACTTTCCCTATATTAATAGATAATCTTCGCTCCGCCGTCGGCGTTAAGGTAACTCATAACTCGGGATCGAGGGTAAGTAAGTACTCTAGATTACATACGAATCGCCACCGATCTTATGTCACAAATAAGACGGCTTATTACTTTAATTATAAGATGAAATTTTCAAGTAAAAACAAACGCGGAGACAAATTCTAGCCTATACTAGGCTACCTAGGCTATATTATCTACAAGAAGATAAACTGCCATAATAGTCGTTACTTCGACAAAGAGTAGGCAGCGTTTAAGGCAAGATACTTCGCGGCGCGTAAGGCCGAAAAAGTGAAAGCTATAAATAAGACCTTTAGGAGCTACTTAGCTTATGTTAAGGGAATCGACCCCAATTCTAATTAAAACCGGACTACATCCGGACACTATTTAGGAAACTACTAGGATACGGATTTAAACACTTTAATAAATATTAACGACTCTTTAGAGAGTTCCGACGATGATAATAACGATAGCATTATAAACTTCACGACTATATTTATAGCAAGTGAGACATAGTATAATACACGAGAAGTCATAAGGCAACTTAAAAAGAGGAAGGCTACTTATATCCTAAAAAGCAAAATTAAGAGACCCGCTCTTAGTAAGGCCTATATAACGTAATAAACAAACAAATTCTTTTAAGGATTATTAATTAATATAGGGGCATTTAATAAAAACACGGGAAGAATTAACTAGTTATAAGCTTTATAACGAATTTAAGATGTCAAGTTTAACACTAGTTAGGCGGGCTAGAGCCAGATTACATTCGGTGCCGGTTCGCGACCGTCTTTAGGGGTTGCCACAGTTAATACTCCGGTTAAAGAAATAGACTTCTAAATCGTAGACGCAAATATCCTATTTCTAGTTTGTTTATAATAGTTAAATGTGCTAAATACGTAGTATAATAACTTACGCAACGTCTTAATTTAGGGCGACAAGAAGCACTTAATTATATAGAAGTATAAGCATCTATAATTACTTTTGGATTAACATCGTTAATTACTAGACACTTCTACCGGAACGATTAATACATACCACTTGATTAAACCAGAAATACGTCGGCTTTATAGGCGTTTCGAACACCCTTCGGTAAAACGTCTTCAGTACCTACTAAATCAAGCTGACCATAAGTATGATTCGGAAATCATATTAAGGATTAAGGAAATGTGTAAGCATTACTAGAGGTATATAAACGCTCTATATAAGTTCCGTTTTAAGCTACAAGACAACGTCGACTTTAATTATATAGTTTACGTAGACATCGCGATGTTTAAAGAACGATATGCCCTCTATATAGTAAATAAGGCAATAGGTTTTAATGCGGCGAAACTAATTCGAAAGGCCCCCGGTTCCGCTACGGCTCAGGCTACTTTTAACGTATTCAAGTTAACATAGATTAACACCTACTTAAGACCTCCAGATTTTGTCGTGTACGACTATAGTACTAATTTTAATTCTAAGGAGTTTCGAAGTGCACTTAGATTTATGGGTAATACCCCTAAGCTAGTACCTATTAAGGCACACCATTTAATTAGCAAAGTTGAGCAATATCACCGCCCACTACACTATGCTTATGAAATCGTTACAGAAGAGTACCCTGAGTTAAGCGACAAAGACTAATTATAAATAGTAGTAAAAGTAGTAAACGATACAACTAAACTTAACGGGCTCATTCTTATACTACTTGTTTTCGGCGTATACCCTAAAATAACAGAGTTAAACCCCCCAAATCCGTTAGTCGAGTAACGTGTAACTATAATTAAGAAAGTTATAAAAAAAGTACGGAAAATTTATACTACGCGCAAAGTTAATAATACGTTAGCTATACGAAACGGCCCCGAAACTACTTATATTTACGATCTCCACCTTAATAATTAAGTTCTAATATATCGAGAGGATAAAGGATAAACAGGACCTTACGATTTCTTGGGTATTAAGGGAGAATTATATAAAATTAATATAAGAAATAAGAGAATACGTACGTTCCGATCGACTATAGTTCGTCCCTTTAAAACAAATATTTTTAACGTTAAACGATAAAAAGAAAACTTACTAGAGGATATTTATAAGTAACATCTAAGATCCCTAATTAGAAACACTACTAAAACAGTACTAAATCTACCCTAAATCACTATCTAAATTCCATTTACGAAATACTTATTAAATTTACTAATTATTAATAACAATTACGATACTAAAGTGTTTCTAACTAAGAAAAAGACGAGGGACCGAGAGCTATCTACTAAACTTCGCGCTAAAGGGAAGATTATAGCGCTTAAATTACTATTCTAATAGTCCCGAAGAACAGAATACGAAGTACTTATTAAAAGGGGTGTTTTTATACCTATCTACAAAGACGACCTTAGAGTAAGAGGCCGCCGCATCTTTAAGTCAAGAATAATAAACGAGGTCAAAGGTAAGAAGACGTTAGCTTTATATAAGAAGTTAAGGCTAGTAATTTAATACTTTAATAATAAAGGGAAGAGAGAGATTTTAATTTAATCTTCGATAATTTAACGATTTAACTAATAATTACTTATATTTTTAGCCGCTGCCGTCAAGTACTTAAATCGCCTCTGAAACTAGTCTGAATCCTATTTGGCTATTAGGGACATTACTTAAGCTTACGTCCAGGCAGAAACAAGGCTTTTCTAGGACATTTTTACATAGCCACCGAAAGAGATCGTAGGAGATTTCCCTCTTAACATAATATTTATAATAATACTATTATTATACAATATACTTAAGTTCAGAAACTATTAGTTTAACACATACTACAAACATTATATAAAGAACCTATAAATAAAAACGTTAATATACGACCCATACTTACTAATTAACACTAAGGAAAGCCATGACTTTAAAGTCGTAGGAATATAAATAAATAATACCTTAATTCTAGGAAATAAGGACTTCTTAGCAAGAGAGTAAAATAAGATTACTAAGGCCGGTTTTATAACGAAGCCGATACAAGTACTACTCCCTACTAAAACTATTACGTTTAATAAATATACTATCTTTATAAATAGGGATAGCTTCTACATGTTTCAAAAGGGTTAGGGAATAAGGCTAAAGTTAGTCGACGCAAGAAAAAAGGATTATAAGAAGGCCTATAAAGAGTAACGAGCTCGTACGGCTTACCTTGCTATCATTTGTTAACTAAAAGTAACATTTGATTTTTTAGTCGCAGCACAACATTAGGATTTGACGGAAGACGACGTTAAGGCCTTAAACTTACGTCTTAAATAGTAAATAAATAACTTAAAAAGGGGACTTTGATACGTACTAGTTAACTTACGGTCCGCGAAGGTCTACGTTTTTATAGACGATTCTTTTACTAATAATAAGGACCTAAGTTTATAGATAAGTTTCGTATTAGTAATCGGTGCCGAAACGGTAAGGAATGCGCAATTTACTTTAACTAGTAATATCGTATATACTAACTTAACGAAATACAAGAGAGTAACTCGTGTAATGCTCGCATCGGAGTTGTATGTTATAATAACTGGTATCGATATATTAATCTCCCTTAATACTACTATTAATATAATAACTAACAAGCTTAGCATCCCGCGTCTTCCTACTATTATTTACACGGATTCTTTATCCCTTTATAAGTATATTATCAAGCTCGGTACGACGAAAGAGAAGCGCCTAATAATTAATATTATAACTATTCGTTAATCATACGAGCGCAAAGAGTTAACAGAGGTTTAATAAATTAATAGCACTAACAATCCTGCCAACGCTATAACGAAGAGTGCTCTAAATAAGGCTCTTCGGGATTTTATTAATACTAACATCCTCACTATTAAGATAGAGGGTTAAGTTTAATAGTCAACTAGAGTTAATTTAGACTAATAACAAAAGGGTTTTTTATACTCGTTGATTTTTTATATATTTCCTTATAACTCTTATTTATTAATTTATTACTTGTGATTATTTTTATATTTAATTAATTTGCGAAGTTAAAAACGCATTCGATTTGGTTTTAAACACCCTCTAATTTAAAGTACTAACGAGCGGCCTTACGACAATACTCTAATAAGAATAAATTACCGGTTTTACTATAAGGGGCTACTTCTATATAATAGTATAAAGAAAGTGCCGCTACGAAGAACTTACTATAAAGTTAATCCGAAATAGGGCCGAATCCCTTACTTATAAATATCTAGAAGAAGTTCCTTGTCCTCTTCCTCCGCGCTATAGCGGCGACTTCGGCGGGGGCGCTTAATAAGAGGATCGTCCTTACCGCCGTTCTCTTTACCACGCTTAGTAGCGGTAGAGGAGACGACAATGAGGAGCCGGTTTAAGACTAACATTATCTCTTATCGTATAAAGCGTTAATACTTAGGAGCCTTAATATTAAAAAGGAAAAAGGGAGTTAACTTACTACTTACAAGCTAACTAAGCCAGCGATTTCCCGGCGTATAGCGCGCGTTTCCTTTAATAACGCTAGCGACAACTCCCTAATAGTTTTTAGTACGCTAATAATAACGACTAATAATACTAAATCAATTAATTCAGCGGCAACAATAATAGCTTCTTTATCTTTCGCCTCGAGGGCGGCAACTAAACAAAGATACTCTTTAGCGATAAACTACAGAATCTATTATATATTAGTAACTATACATCCGAAGTACTTTCGGCAAAGATTCGGATATAATTTAGAATAAGGAAAAGAAATAAAAATACTTACTAAGTTATACCGGGACTTCTTTTTTGCGTAATATACGCATTTCTTGCTCTTAAGATTATTAAAGGCGCATTTGTAAGATAAGTTCTTTACGAGAAAACGAACGCACTAAATGTAACATTTGTGGTATACGAGGTCGAGCGCTCTTATAAGTATAAGTGCAAGCACTGTTTTTAGTTAACACACTGTTTCCCCACCAAACTATCTCCGAAGAGTATATTTACTTTTGGCTTATTTATTTAATTTAATATAGTCTTCTTAGAAATATTAGTTTTTAAGTTATATTAAGCGAATTCAGGGAGATCGGAAAGTAGTATACGTATAATAGTTATATGTGTATTTACTAAGGAGATTCTAAACCTTTAAGGGGAGGCGACACATATATATATCTATTACGTTATATAATACTAAGGGTTCCTATTATTACTAATTCTCGCTTAACCTTACTACTACGTCTCGCCATATTCAGACCCCTTTCAAGACACTTTCGGGACTTTGTCAGATCGGGATCAGACGTTATTAAATACTCTATTATTTTATTTGTTATTTCTTATATATTACTAGTTATTTACTTTTACGTGTGTTAAAAATAGTTTTTCTAAAAGAAGTTTTGCCTATATTAGTCCACAAGTCCTTACATAGTTATACTTCAGTTTAGAAAGGGAGTGCGGGTTAAAGTCAGGGGTTAGAGCTTAGCCGGACTGTTTTCAGTGGAGATTCGGTGGGGTTTCGTAGTATATAGTCTAGCTCTCCTCGCACTCTCTTAAAATATACACAGATTTTGAACTATATATTTATTACTTTGTCGCTATACTCGCATTAAAATATATTCACACATGCGGCGTAGTACATGAACCGGTACTGCACCGACAGTCTTAGTTAATTCCCTAAAATCGTCTTGTTCTTTTTAAGACATATATTAATTAGGTATAAGCCTATAAAAAAGCTAATTAATTTCGGATTAAAGATTATTGTGCTTAATTAAGGTATACTCGTTAGAGTCTATACCCCTGAGGTTTAAGTCACCCCCGAGATTAAAGTTACTCTTTTAGGAGTGCGTTTCTTTAAAGATAGTAGTAAGCGTTATAAATACTCTATTACCTTTACCTCCTTTACGTAGTCTCCCTCTTTTTCTTGTGCTTCTTACTAGCTTTTCTCGAGTACTTAAAGTTTTAGATTAAGCCGTGGCGGCCTTAACCTTTATTTAAGAACGTGTTATTACTCTCGTTTATCCTCGTACGTTTAATTAAGCTCTTAACACTTTAGTCTGAGAGCGCGTCACTACTTTTAATAACGAATCCGAGGTTTTAAGAGCTTATGCTTAAGAAGTTAATTACTTTAGACTTTTATCTACAACTTCTTAAGTTACTTAATTAGAGTTTTCAGTTAGTTCCTTTAATGTTTCTTTTAGTAGTAGTGACTTTACTCGCGGGTAATCCGCTTCTAAAGTAAATGATAGTATTTGAATCTCGAGTCTAGAAGCTCGAGACGGACCTTTAGCTTAGTCCTATAGTACATTCGACGCCCGATCTATGAGTTACATATTCTTATTTAGACGTGATCCCTCTAAGTCTTGTTTTATGCCTAGCGTAAGCCTTAAGTCGTACGCACTCGACCTCTACTCCCTGCCCTTTATTAGTACTTTAACTAGTGTATCGTCTAGTATAGGAGTGGCTTTAGGAGTTAGAAGTCCCGTTATAATGCTTAGTTCTTTAATATCCTTTACCCCCGAGTTTTGACTCTCTAAAGTAATAGTTAATCCCTTAATAGGCTCAGAAAGTAATATTAGAGCGCTTTCAACTATAGCTATCGCTTCCTCGACAGTCTTATTACTTATAATGTTCTCTAGGATTCTGGCCTAGTTTACGACTAATTTATCTTCATCGATAAGATCGCAAATTAATTAAGCTTCTTTAACTATAATTATTACTTCTTCTTAACTTGACTTGTAAAATAGGTCTTTATTAAAGTGTACGTTACGCGTGACGATAATTTAGTCGAGACGTAATACTTAAATCTAATAGATATTAGAAGTATAGAAACTTATTAAGTATTTAATATACGTATACGTATTTACTTTAAACGCTCTTTTCTTTTACCCTTTCGCTCGTTCTATTATTAATAAATATACTTTGCACCTGAAGACGTAAATCTTATTCCAATTTAGTCTAAGATCTATAATAAGCTTCGCAACGAGCGCCGGATTATACTATCGAAAGTAGTTACGAAACCACTGATCTAGTGTTTCTAGTAGTAACTACTAATTATTCACGCGCCTAGGGCTCCTGTTATATAAGTAAATGCCTCCTAGTACGTATTCGATAACTAGTTCCGCGGGGAGATTTATTAAAAGCCTCATTTTAATTCCCTTATTAATTACTTCTTGGCTAGCCCTTTCGGCGCCGCTATTTAACTTATAAGTTAAGGTAGGTGAAAGCTTAAGTTCAATTCCAAGCTTCTTAGCCTAGTTCTTATATCTCGTGAACTTGCGAATAATAATAATTACCTTTTCTTAGTCGTATTTTAGTTTATATATTAAGAGTCTAAACTGCTTACGAACCTAGCGTTTAAAGCTCTCGATACATTCGAAGACTATATTATACTCCTTGTTTTAGAGAGTATAACCCACGAGTAGTCCACTATACTTATCTTTAAGCAAAAGGAGCCAAGAGTTATTCCTAAATCTAATTAAATAATCAAAGAGATCCTAAGTAACTCTCTAAAATAGTCTAAGTAATCGTCTCTCGATTAGGCGTCTAGAGATTACTTAAAATACGTGGGTTAAAGCGCAATACTTATACTTGATTCTCCCCACTACCTTAATAATCCTGACATTCTTGGCTAAGCTTGTTAGCTTTCTTAAAGTATTTGGCCCTAAGTATCTAAAGCGTAAATACTAACACATTTCCGTATTTATTCTTAGTTTCTTATGTTCTCGCGATAGTTTATAGAGTTTATTAATACTTTGTTTAAGCGTTAGAAACATTATAATACTTATAACACTAAAAGAGATCTCACGGGAGTTTGACGAATAGTTAGAAAGCTCGTTAAATTCAAAGAATATAAGGTTTTACTTACGAATTAACTGTTATATAATTAAGTAGTCTCTTATAAGATCGTTTTCCTCCTTCTAGCGTAAAGTACAATCTATTCTATAGTACTAAAGCCCACTATTATAAAGACGAGCTTCAAAGATAATATTAATATAAAATCCTTTTATAATAGTAACATTGTAGAGGGTTAAATTAAATAATTTACTATCTAAGTTCTTAAGAGACTCCTTTATGACGCGAATTCCGCGTCTTATAATTAGAAGTTAAGAGCTTCTACACTTTATAATGTCCTTTAATTTAGACTTAATAAATAATCTTAGCTCTAAGAGTAAACGATCGTTGACTAGATTAGTTATATTATAGCTATTAAGAAGAGTGCTCGACGACAAGGGGTAGGCTAAGTCTTATATAGAGTAAACACTAGGTTAGTAATCCTTTATAAGGCTTAGAACGATCATTACTTATGTTTGCGTGCCGCTCTTCGCCCCTTTATTTAAGATATTTCTAGGGAATATAAACTTACTTTTGCCCTTATTACCAGCGCTTTTAATAGCGTCCTTAGTAGCTTAAAGTATTAGTTTGTCTAATCTAATCTAGTCTCACAGTCCCTTCTATTTACTACTAGTAAAGCGCTATCAGATTTACTTTATTATGGCGTCATCTATCGGAGGATTTAGTCTAATATTTCTATTAAGGTCTTTTATATAGACCTTCTTATAAATAGTAAGTTAAAGTCAAGTGCAATTTAAAGGGCTCTATCTATAAGTCCGATCATTTTAGCAAGGGCATGACTTCTTAGGGGATTTCCCTTTTAAAAGTTTACGAGCGTCCTTATTACTTTCTGACGTCGCTCTATTATTAGACAATCGTTTATTAAGAGTGGCGAAGTGTCTATAACTTCAGGTTTTATAGCTTAATAAAAGAGCTTAGTACTAAGGACTTAATTTATTAGCGTAAAAGAATCGAGCTAACTAATTAATAATATAAGAAGGGGGAAGACTAAGGGTCTCGTACTCTTAAATTTTCTCACTTTAGTACTTTACTTACGAGTAATTAAAGTTCCTTGCCGTAACTAAGAAGTCAACTATACTGATCGTTCCTTTTACGTCTATTACCTTATATAACTAAGCTTTCTAAATAAGCTCTTAATAAGACATAATTTATATACGAGGGTTACTTTTTCCCTTAGTCTTAAGGGATTCCTAGTAGTCGTTTCGTGTTTAAGTTTGAATCGACATTTCCGTTTAATAAAGTACCTCCTTAAGAGAGTAAAAGATCACTTGAATATTCATGCGCTTTTCTTGCACTACTCGAGCTGCTACAATACTAAAGAATTACTTCGCCATACTCCTCTCGATTTAGTCGTAAAGTTTAAAGTAATTAGAAGCTCGGGACTGCCAAATTACACTTTAGAGGACGTGCTCTTTGGCCTTAGCTTCTACTTACTCCCGAAGTAACTTAGGGGTTATAGGGTCAGGCCTTATTAGTAACGCTAAGAGCGGTTTAAACATTTTAGAGTTCCCCCTTATATTAAGAGTTAAAGGCGTAAACGTTTAATTGCCTCCGCCCTCAGAACCTGGGCTAATAGTAATTGTACTACTTGCTGCGATACTCGAGGATCTAAGAGCTCTCCTGGCGTTTCCTAGAATTACTACTTAATTATTTATTGCCTAAGTCTTAAGTTGTTTTCTATAAGTATATATAAAGATCTAGTAGTCTATATTGTTTTTAGTATTAGCTTCCTCCACGAGCTCTTTAGTAGTTAGAGGAGTAGTGTTAAAGATTTCGGATAAAGACACAGTATCTTTTCTATTAAGGTCGACGTATAGCTAAAGTCTAAGTATGTTTACTATAAGCGTAAAGTACACAAACTATACTAGCTAATCTTCTAGTTTATTACATAAGATCTTAGACGATAAGAGCCTAGTGAGTTCGTTAATACTTGTGAAAGACATATCGAATAATCGATGTGTAATTATGGAATTAAAGGTAGAGGTTAAATAATCGTAGAACTTATTAACTAAAAGTTCTTTTACGAATACGCCGTGTAACTTAAATAAGACAAGTGTAGCTCTTAACTGTCGTGCAGAAGACGAGCATTAACTCAGGGGTTTAAAAGATTCTACGATCAGATGAAGTTCTAGAAAGTGTGTTTAAAGATTAATTGAATTAAGTGTTGTCCTCTTAAAGAGAGGAGCTGGAGACTGGGTTTATATACCTAGAGTGCTTACGCAAGTATGCACTAGACCAAAGAACTGCGCTAGTGCGCGACAGATTCGAAATTGACTATTAATATAAAAGCTAAAATAATCCAGAAAATAATATGAATAGGCTTGAATTATTAGTTTATAAGTCAAGGAATGAAATACATTAATAATATAGCTTATTAAGTATTATATTACTAAAAACGCTAAATTTTAATTATAAATAACTCTTGTTATTATTACGGTTTTCGTGGGGATTTATCGGTTATCTGCGGTATTACTGTTAGGCCCAATAAGTCCAAATTAGTCAATTTAATCATGGTTAAATTGATTAATACTTGATTTGATTTGATTAAGTGATTCTAATCAAATCAAATCAAATCATTTCTCACGCTGATCCTCCTTACGAGAATGGAAGTATTGCTCCTCACTTTCTGCAACTGGGTACTCATACCTACCAACGGTCGAAACAAAAAGAAATAGCTACAGAACCTCTACTCCATACAGCCGAAGGCAACCTTTCGTACCCAGTCCTTTGATGACAAGATTGAAGTCTGCAAAGTGATATTTATACTACAGCTAGTTTCTCCCACAGTTTAATAATTCGTTGCGATACATGGTTTGTGAATCCTAAAGGTGCGTTTCTTGGAGATATGGTTCATTCACCTCATCCTTCATAACCTCACTTGTCTCTCTGACAAAATCCGAGAATTGGCCTCAATTGTTATGCCTTAAGCACCCGAATATAAAGCCACCCTCAAGCCCCCCCTCCAGAGAAAAAACCTCGTAACAAATCTGGAACGACGGAGACGAAAAAAGTATGTGCAGGTAAGCTTCAAGTTATTTCTCAATGCCGTAGGGTTTCCCAAAGAACAACCGTGTCCAGGAAGTTATGTTCTAGTCTCATAAGATATCATAAGTTCTTTCAAAATTATAAATGCGTTGATATGTATGATTGCCCTTTATACGGCAGCAAAAATACTTTCAACAGCAAAAAGTAAATACGGCAATAATTCATTTCGACGAATACAAGACTGGATGACTTCAAACGAAGTTTGACAAGATTCACGTTTAATTTTCATTCCACAACCCTCTTCAAGTTTCCAATCTCCAGAATTTTACCAAAGTCGCATGTTCTCTTTATTGGTAAAATTGCGAAACCAGTATGTCTTATAAGCATGCCGTCTTCACATACATCTTTTCGCGAACGCCTGGCAGAATTTCAAGAGATTTTAATGTATAAATATCGCTCCCTGGCTGCTTCGACGAGACCATTCGCAACATGAAGAAGGAGGAAGGTTTGTGTTACAGGTTTAAGTCACGAGTGTTCAAAGTTCCAACAATACACCTAAATAACTCCGGGATCAAAAATTCTGAATTGAAAGCGAACAGTGCGACCAGCACATCACTCATTGACTAATAGGAGTAACCCCAAGCAGCTTCAAACCATTCTCCAACACCTGTCGAACATTCTCGTACAGAACAACACGAGCTAGATGTTTCAATGCAGCAGAGGAGCTTTCCCCCTTGCCTTCTCCCTTTTCAGACTCATCAATTGCAAGACACTCACTCAATTCATCGATAACTCGGAATATGTAAGAAAGAATGATGCCAGGGTCCAATTTTTCGAAAGATGATTGGGTGGCGACTGGGTATCTGGCTATCAATCGGAGGAGATCGGAGTAAGGAGGTTGTGAGAGTGAGCTGTAGTCGAGATCGGGAATTTCTTCTGCACTTGGGTATGACCCGACGCCGGCAATTTCGGTGCATAATTTTGCATAGCAAAGTTGAAGGTTTGTGCCCGAACCCATATCGCCTGTTGGTGAGGCCAAGAGGTTGAAGTCCAGGTTGTTGCTGTCGCCCTTCTTCAAAGAGAGCTGGTGGAGGATCAGAGAGTTTATGCCCAGCGTCGGTGCAACTGTGTCTCGGTTTTCAATCTGATACTCATCCGGGTCCAGGTTCATTGCCTCGCGCATATGATTTTCGCATTGATCGAGGATGTCGCCCAGCAGTTGGACACCCCCTGGGTGAAGTACAGGACTATTTGATTTGTTAAAGGTGATATGTTGCAGTTTGCTCGCGACATCGCCACGACCCATGAGCTCAACAGCTTTGAAAACTTGTCGAAAATGCACGTCTTGTTCGCAAACGACATACACCATCTTGTCGAAATCGTGGGTTTTGAGTCGGTCGAAGACCGTCGCAATGTCTCTCAGCAGGTACGTCGTGGAGCCGTGTCGATCTCGTATAGCTGCGGTACCTAGCCTCGTGCCATGCTTGTCAAAGTCGATAACCCATGCCCCATCTTTCTCTTCCCAAAGATCCTTCTCTTTCAATATCGACTCGACATGGGCGATTGCTTCTGGATCAAGACTAACTCGAGACTCGCCAGAATACTCATCGTACTTGATCGAAAGCTTTGAAAAAGTCTCGGTGTAATACTCGATACTGATAGCTCGGATCTTCTCCCACAAAGCCATCGCCACTGGCTCGCTATCTTCCATTTGCTTGAAGGTTGCGTCCCGTTTTGCTACTAAGCCTTGGGTCTCAAGAGCCGATATGTCTTGCCCATCTTGTAGAGCCTTCTTTCTCGCCTCATGCTCCGGCTGAATCTCATCTTCCATCTTAGCATACAGCTCGTGTATATATCGAAACAGGTCTGTCTGCTCATTAAGATTCTCTTCTGAACTGTATTTCTGCCAACCCATTCCGAGCAAACCGAGGTTCTTACCCCAATCTCCTAAGTAGTTTATCCTAACCACAGAATAGCCCATTGCTTCATGAATGTTAGACACATATGCACCAAGAATCGAGCTTCTCAAGTGGTCGATGGTAAATGGTCTTGCAATATTCGGCCGCGCGAACTCGACAATGACCTTTTTATTTCCAGATTCGGGTTGGTCTTGCAAGCCAAGAGCTGGAAACTTGCCATACGTAGCCTTCCGGTCGCTGACATAGGGAAGTAGGAGACGTGGAGCGTTTTTGGTGGAGAAAAGGGCACGAATGTGGACGCTATCAGGGAAAGGTGCCGCAAAGAGGGGATGAGGTGGAAACTGCCAAAGAATTATGTTAGATTTTGGACGACCGTCTAGAGTGGTTGTCTGTAACAAAAATAAGAACTTGACTGACGGTTTTCACAAGCTCGAATGCAAGCTCTTTGGGCTTTATGCCATCAAGTTTCAGCTTTGGTAAAACAATATCCAAATCTCCATCTTCAATTGTCTTTGAAAGCTGAATTGAATTGTAGATAACATCCGGATCACACTCGACAAGCGCCTGCAAGCTCTCTGCGAGATATGAATGGTAGATATCAAGAGGGTTGTTCAGAGTATCTGCTTTCGCAAAAGTCTGGAGAGGCTCGAGCCCGATTTGCGCTACAAAGGCTTGCAGGCCAGGAAGTGAGGAGGTTGCCATCGGAAACTATCCAGGTGAGGCTTCACATTGGAAGGACCGAGGTGGGAAGGCTGAGTTTGGGCTGGAGTTCGTTTTCTACTTGTGGGGAAAGATGGTTGCTCAGGTCGGGTCGGGTCAGTCATGCACCAATGTATGCATGGTGCGCTGGCACATTATCGTAAATGAGGCTGTTGGATCGTTGGGCATGAATGCAAGGCAAACCACACCACCTGTTTGAATGGTATTTTGAATACCGAGAAATAACTCCTTGTTGGATATGAGGCGGTTTGAGCACCGAATAATCCTGGTTTCCGCAGATGAGCAAACTGTCCATGGGGTTGGGTGGGCGGAAACCTGCAATCACAACCACGTTGGCTGTATGAATGCCAAAAGCTTCAAAGCTTTCCAGCAAATGTATTATGCGAACGGAGAACCGACAAAAATGGCCAATACGGATAATTTCCAGAGCAATCAATTCGCAAGTAGTAAGCCGCACGAAACCAACTCTGTCCAAAGTTCACCCTTTTTGCACCTTCTCTGGCGCCTTCTCTGGAGCTTTCTCAAGATCCCACGACTTAGGAGCTCCTTTTCCGTCAAGCAGCTCATTGGAATCATTGATTGCACTTTTCAAGGTGTTGACACCTGGCTGCGACCCATAGCTCTCCTGATATAAGACTTGGTGCATGGCCACCATGATGCACACGACGACCATCAAAATACATATGAAGTTCTTCGGGCTCGAAGCGAAAGGTAGCACTCCTTGGGCGCTGAACAAGGTTGCGGTAATAAGTACAGGGGAGAAAATCTATGGGTTGGAAAATCATAGTTAGACACGTTGCCTAACTCGATACTTTTTAGGGAAACTTACCATAGCGAGAACAGTGAGATTCTCGAGCTTCCTGGCACCGGCGCGTCCGTCGAGACTCATGTGGGAATTGAGCTGTTATATTTATTAGCCTCTACCACTCTCAAGCTGACGGATGAAGTTTGAATCCATATGTAGATTCTTGGGGATGACTTACACCCTCCCTACGGTCGCACAATTCTTTCTTCAATTCCTCTAACTTCTGTAGACGCAGCTTTAAAGTCGAAAACTTCTTATGAATGGTGATCAATAAGGCTTCGGGGGATGGCGATGCCGTTGGTGCTCCCCCATTGCAACGAAAATAGTCAGCTTCCGTATCCCAGAATCCTTGCCACGCTTGAGTAGTCTCAGAAAGACCACCAATCAGTTGCGTTGAAAGAGCAAGTAGTTGACTGTTCCGCCGTTCAATCAACTTTTGATCCTCAATCTTGGAAGAGCTGTATGCTAGATATTCGTCTCTAGACCTATTTGCAAACAAAGTCAATTAGCGTTCCGCACTCGAGAGTATAGAAAAAGCAAAAAATCAGAAAACAAAAACAAAACTCATAGTCGCGACTAATCCACAGTGAAAACCCACACCGAGACAGCGTCCACACACATTACTTACCCTTCTACTGTTTCCGTAACCACGGTCACTATCTGGTTCCATTCCTTGAGCACTTTTTGCGTGCGCAACTCAATCACCGTTAAGAAGTATTCTCTAGGCATCCATATGGGTTCAGCACCGTTACGGCGCCCCGCCGTAAGGGGGTCTTCTCGTTCCCCGTGTTGTCCCTTCAGGTTATCATAGTCTTCCACTGTCCCCTTGGATCCAAAGTAAGTATCGACAAATCCATAGGCAGTCCATACCCAATGGTTAACCCCTGTCACAACGATTGAAATCTGGGCCTCGTGTAGCCAGTAGTGTTTAGCTGTGGTGGTTGGATCTTTAGACCCAGATAGGAAGTCTAATTTCCGTGACTGTCTTAAGGGACTGCCATCCGATTTCATCCGACGATCAATGATTGGCGATTTCCTTCTTGTCATTACCCAATATGGAATATGGAAATCTAGAGTAAAGACAGGGAACCCGATGGACTACCATACGGTAATTAGTATAAGTCACAGTGATATATGGGACGGGCATTTGATCAACAAGTACTTACAGGAATTGTGACACCTATTGATGTCTTCCGCTTTAAGTACTTGTAAAAAAGATACCTTAAAGGCGAGGCTTGGTTGCGTGATGCCGTTTCTATAATAACCTGAATCGTGAATGAGTCTAAGTTCGGGATGAAGCTAGACAGATTAGCCAGATTATACAATATGGAACACATAAACTTCATGACTTACAGAATTCTTCTTTCTGCGTCGCTCTCTTCGTCCGCGAATGCGTTCGTGGAGTCTGACTCAACTCTCAAGCGCTATAAAGCTTTAGTCAGTTCTCTTATATTCTTATATGAGTATCACTGTATCAGATTGGGATTACCTGTTTCTTTAATTTTTCGCGCAACAGTTCCCAGGTCAAAGGCTCCGAGTTTGTCCTGCAATGTCCTTTCTTGTCGACGATAGTACCGAAAATATTTCTTTCGTCCAGTAATGCCACATGTTTTCCGAGTACTGGAACGGGTCCATGAGATTTCCCTTTTTCACAAAAGTTGGCCACTTCATCAACCATATCGTAATCCTCCAGGAAATCTTCGTCCCTTTCCATGCCTTTCATGAAGCGTCTAACATCGCTCATCTGATTGCTAGCATCGGTGCTCTTCGATTGCTCGTCGACCTCATCCTCGCTCGATGCCCCATCTTTATCTTCACTTTCAACTTCAGCTTCATCTTCATCTTTATCGTCATATTCATCGTCATCTTCGTCATCCTCCTCATCGTCTGTAATCTCTTCGCCGAGATACTGTTCGGCTTGAATATAGTCGAGGTATGTTTGATTTTCGCTTTTGCGATCAAACGGTCGGCGTTCTGTGAAGCAAGGGGGCCAATAACATCGCAAGGAGTGGCGAGGGAAGTCCCTGCGTGTTTCGGATGCCATTTCTTCTTTCAATTTAGCTTAGTGGGCTAGGTGGGGTTTCCAGTACCTATCAATTACCATCAACTATCAACTAATAAAATAACAAACGACATTGTCCACAAGCGAAATCTTCTGGCATATTGAAGTTCCTGGAGTCAATAACCCAAGCTTGGGAAATGGTGACACCATCTCTCTTAATAATGAAAGAATTAAACAAATGTGCAAAGCATTGCGGTGAGCGAAGTACTTCGTTGCCTCGACAGTAAGCAACGGCAGCTGTTCAGCATCTCGTCCATCCACCCATTGCACGATAGCGGGGTGGCCCGAAGTGCAGGAAGGCCCAACCGCGCCTAACCAAAAGATAAGGCAAGAGAGCTAAGAGGAAACCCAACACGTAGACTTTGACACATTCGCTGGCAGCTCGGAAATTTTGTATCCATTGGTCTGCCATTGTTTCGGTTCGATCGTGACTTGATTCCAACGAGTTCATGGGACAAACGCTCGCCCCGTTTCAAGGCAACAGAGTGACAAATTGACGATGAGTAGGTCTCTTGACTCGACAGAAAATCAGGCTGTGCAAATAGAGTTTAAATGCAATTAGGACGGTGGCGCAATCGAAGGATCACGGTTAATATGTCATAACGTGGCACTCTCGTTACCGTCAACATGGAACAAGATATCGAATGCAAGCGATAACAAGAGAAAGTATGTACTATTTTGAGGAGGAGGGGGGGCGTGACAGTGCACGGCTTCGTGCATGTGCTGGAAATTCTCGGTGAAGATCTAAGAATGCATGATGTGCTGCAGGCCAACGTTTTCCACGTCCTTGGGTTGGCGGATGTCAAGTCGACGCTGATCAATCATGAGTGTTCTGCGGATTAGTTTACCAGATCCAGCCTTGCGAAAGTATGTAGACTCACATCTTGTTGGAACTTTTCCAGGGAAATCACAAGCTGAAAAACTCTTAACGCACTTTGACAGCTGAAGAGCAGCAAAATCCACTCCCAATATCCCTTCTGGCCATTCAGCGAGCAAACAAGATCGTACAGAATCCTCTCAATACTTTGAACCTCGGCTTCACTCACCTTTGATGGTGTATTCAGCCTCAAAATGACAACGAGGCCTTACACTGAAGCTATAAACTCGTACGAAGTTTGTATAGCCCCCACAATTGACCTTTTGGTTGGTCGTCGCCAAATTTGCCCGAGAAGGCTACAAGCTACTGCCGTCGTCCAGTACATTTGGTTTTATTACACAAGGTTTTTCCTATGAGAAAATTAGAATCAGATATAGTAATTGGGATCACGAGACAAACTTTTGGTAGCCAGTAATGCGTGAACTGATCCTCGATTCTGTTTTTGGTATTACAAGAAGGAGATTGAATCAAAACGATGAGAATTCTAGGGACGGAATTCATACTCTATATGTAAACATAGAATGGTGAAGTGTCCAGTCTCTTCTGGCCCATTTCCCGGCCCGCGACTTGTCAACTTGGCTACCATCAAAATTATGACGAAAAGATGTGATGAAAAAGAGACCAACCGCAGTCAACCACGTTAAGAAAATAAGAAGTATTGGAGGTGAGCAACGAACTAATTGGCTGCCTCGTTGTCGTTTTATGTATGCTGTGACTGTTTAGTAAATGCTGTGTAACTCAAAGGCTCTGTTTTCGGGTATTGCCATAGCTTGGTGAAACCCCCATATGGGCGCCAAAACCTCCTGTCATCGTTTTCGTTAGGCTGTGTTTTTTTCTTGGCAACCCATTAGATACCCAACCTACCCAACCCATGGGTTGGGTTGTGTTCGGGTTAGGCTCATGTGATAAGGGGGTTGAAGTCGACGTTAATTTAACTTATGGGTACGTGATAGGTACTTACTATAAAGTGAGTCTAATAATGAATCTAAGAATTATTATAATTAAACTTTAATATTAAATTTGTTAAGATGACATAGAATCGGAGCAACAGAGCTCCGTAGTTTGAAGAACGCCATCAACATTTATATACATCACAGCGCAACGGAGTTCCTATCTCAATACTATTGAGAGTGAGCAAGAAGCAAGCTATCCTATCCTCAAGCCACTTTTCGACTTAGATATGGACGAATCAAACACCTCCGATGCCAAGAAGTTCTACCTTATAACCCAAAAGCGCAATATACCTGTCACATTTGTTGGAAGTCGCATGAAAAACATAAGTAAGCAAATTCTCATACTTCTGTAATTGGGCTAATGCTTTTGATAATGATAGAACGAACTCGAGATAGACATATTTCTTACTGCAAGCGAAAATCACTATTTTCGCTCGTACCGAGCGCTCCTCGCAAAATATCTTGTTCGAGTTGCATAGCCGCCAAAATTTGATGTGACAGGATAAAACTATCATGTAGTGCTTGTGAGGGAAAGAGTAGAGTTTGTGTTTATGACCTACCTCCTTCTCAAGTAGACTTGGCATCGAGCGGTGTTCAAGGAACTCCTTCTGTGCAACAAAATGACAACAGTAATCAGAACTCCAACCTCTTCCTCGACATGGAAGTAGATGTAGGTTGGAATTTGTCTATTAATAGCCTTGAATATCCACAACATGGACACCCAGAAGTCTCGGTTGAAGATCCCGCCATGGAGATAGCTCCACCATGGCCACCTTTCCACAACCCGCGTCAACAATCTGGGATCCCAACCCTGCAGTACCTGCTATGCCGAACCTTTTTGGACAATCTGTACTAGATATCTATATGACATCCCATGTTTACAATAGGATCCCAAGCCAGCTCGGTACAGGCAGGAATTGGTCCACCAATCAATGGTACATTCATCTTCAAATCTGTTGCTAGTGCAGTGGCTTCTACAAGCGGCAGGTTTATATTGTAGTCATTAAGAACTTATCCAAGGATGATGCTACGGAATGAGACAAGTTCCCCATTTATACATTCGAAGGTATGATATGATTCGTACCACACTTTGGTCCCGCATTCTGGCTCGTTGCTTCACGCCACTCATGATTAGGTCACACCGACTTCTGATTTCAAACAAGCTGGCGATATTTTACCTCTATAATGATGATTCAATATCCATATGTCAAGCTGTTGTTGAGAAATTTTTCTCGCGGACGTATCAGAATCGTGGATTTATCTGGCGATCAATCAGGCATGAGAGGACAAATTCTTTCATTCGGTAAGTATCCACGAGCATGTAATCGTTGTATCCAGCTTCTTATACCCTTCCTCCAGCGCGAGAGATTAGATAAATGGAAACTACTTTCCGCAACTTAGTGCAGTCTTATTTATCTCCTCTTGAGGATCATTGAAGGTCCCATAGATGAGAACAACTTTGACTTGTAACTGGTGATGACACTTGGGGTTAGTAATCTAGCACAGACCAAGCACATGTCTTTTTGCTGATACTGGAAACAGAAGATATTCGTTTACATACATCAAATCCAACCCGCATATAAAGATATCCTTAAATACAAAACTGCCCGTCCAACATGGGACGAATGGGTATGGGCAGAATCAATCAATAGGTACGTATCACTTGAAATACCTGCTCTCATTCGGTAAAACTTTTAATTTATCAAAAATTACCATCAACAGAATTGCCCTCATCTGCTGCCTCCTCACAATCTTCCTCGACGTCGGAGTCCCCTGCAATCTCTCTATGAACATCTGCTCTCAGCACCAATCCCGTGTCGGAAAACCCTCTGGGAAGCCCAAACCCAAGAAGCGGTGGAACTTGGAATACAACTTTCAGACCTCAGAGGAGGGTAATATCGAGCCTCCGATGACTCGTGTGCGGTTAATAGATTTGCATCATGAGTTTGGAATGCAGGGAAATACTTCTGTTGTTTCGGGGGCTTATTCAGGTTTGATAGATTCGCATTCTAGGTTTGGGGTGGACGGGGAAAGGTTGAGGAGG
The DNA here is from genome assembly GCA_020726505.1 of Leptodontidium sp. MPI-SDFR-AT-0119. NCBI lineage: Eukaryota > Fungi > Ascomycota > Leotiomycetes > Helotiales > Leptodontidiaceae > Leptodontidium > Leptodontidium sp. MPI-SDFR-AT-0119. The sequence continues at coordinate 796,058 of JAHLEZ010000024.1, forward strand.
GAGGCTTTGGATAAGGTTTATGCTGATGCAGATGGGTTGGAGCATTTGATACTTTTGGCTTCGAGCTTGGTTTGAGTGGGGTGAGGATATGTTGGTGAAGGGAGGAAATGAATACGGCAAAAATAGGCTCACGGATAATTTATGGACATCAGTCTCCTCGAATGTTAAAAGATAACAACTACTCAAAAATATGTCCAAACTATGCTAATACTTGTTATCTTAGCACTCGCTTTGGAGTGATCGAGGTATTGAATGTGGTCAACCTAAGAACACGGTAAGCGATAATCACCCACAGTTTGAAGAAATCACTACAGCATGCCTTGCACATTCAACCAAATTTCAAATTAAGAGAGGCATCAAATCTTTTTGTTAGAGGAAATCGAAAACCCGTAGCATCACATTGCTGCCTAAAAATACAGCCCAAATTCTCGCCAAGCTGAGGGCCATGACATATCAAGTCCGACTCGCTTATGTAAATCAAGTGTATTCGACCTCGCTGTTTACTTTTGTCAGTGAACCTTTGCAAATGCAAATTTTTAAAAGGCACGAAATATTAACTTCGTTTCTCTAGAACAGCTTCTCACGATTATGCCCGCACAAAATACTCTACAAAACATGGAAGTAGGGTAAAACCCGACCTCCGTGAGCGTGATACTGGGGTGTCTATGGAATTCTTTTGCAGGTTGGATATAAAGTTACGAACTATGAATTAAGAATAGACAGACAATCATAATCATTCTTGCTGTTAAGTACTCATAAAGACTATTAAAGATATCTCTTCCTCGAGTAATCTTCTGACAAATTACCAAACATTCAAACCACCAACCCATCAACTCAGCATCAAAATGTCATCCCAAAACCTCATCACCAGCACTGTCTGGCTAGGTAGCTACACCTCAACTTCGCTCAATATAAACGAATTCTAACAAATCTCACAGTAACAGGTTGCTCCGCCGGCTTCGGCGCATCCCTCGCAAAGCAAATCTTCGAATCCGGCCACACCATTATAGCAACAGCACGAAACACCTCATCCCTCTCTTACCTTCCGGATTCCCCTCGAGTCCTAAAACTAGAGCTCGACGTAACTTCAATCCCATCAATCACCACAGCTTTCTCCACCGCAATAGAAAAATTCGGAAGGATCGGCGTGGTGATTAATAATGCTGGTACGCATTAATGGGTGACACAGAAGCTGCCGGCGACAAGGAAGGCAGAGACGTCTTCGATGTGAATTTTTGGGGGTTAGTAAATGTTGCAAAAGAGGCTGTGAGAGTCTTTAGAGAGGTTAATGGGAAGGGGGCTGAGGGGTTGGTTGTTCAGGTTACGACTTTGGGGGCTTGGGTTGGGTTTCCTGGGAATGCGTTTTATCATGCTAGGTACTCTACCCACTCTTTCCAACCTATTAACAAAAAGTATGAAGAACTAATTATGTCCTTTCTCATAAATAGCAACACGCAGTAGAAGGTTTCACGGAATCATTCACCGAAGAAATGAACCCTGACTGGAACATCAGCTTCCTCATCCTCGAGTCAGGCAGGCGGAATGAAGACAGCCTTTGGGTCTTCATCTATGAAAACCATTCTAGCATATCCAGCTTACGATGATCCTTCCATGCCTACTAGACAACTTTTCGCCTAGTTCGCAACTAATTTTGAAACTGTGCTTGAGGGGCTGGAGCTAGTTGCTAAAGTAGTGTTTGAGACTATTTTAAGAAGGGGAAGAGGAAGTTGCTTATAAAGATGCCACTTAGGAGAGTTGCCTTTAGTGCAATTAGTGCAGAGTTAAATAGTATTATGAAAATGTTGAATAATTAGGAAAATATTAGTTTAAGTGCTAGTAACGCTTGAGTAGAATTTTATATAAGGTTTCTAAAAGAGCAATAACGGAATATAAGATAATGCAAATTGCATTATGCAATGGATTTTAGCTAGAATATATAGTAGCTTTTTACGTCGTCGACGTCGATGGGAGAGGTAAGGCGAGACATGATTTGATGGAGTTATTAGTTGTAGAGGGCGAGTTAGTGATGCCTTGGGGATAACGCCAAAAGGATTTTATTATTTTGCCGCGTTCCACCGCTTTAATTTAGCTAATTAAAGGCGGTGGAAGGTAGTCTTTCCGGTCCGGGGCAATCGAGAACACCAAATCCTACACTAAATCGGTATTATTTACTCTTAAAACTCACTCCAAAATTACCAAATTTTAATGCGCTAGCTTATAAGTCGGTGATAAGCTAAGTATATTACAGCTGATTGGCTTATAATTAATTATTAACTGACTGACTGACGTCTTTTACTCGGCTGGCTTAATGACCACTCTGCTTGGGCCTACCTATTGCTTTTGTTGCTTGGGGCCAATTGAGAGGTTCGCAATGGGAAAATAACGTACTGTTGAAATGAAGCTGTCATCTTGAACTCAAAAATAAATAAATGATTACGACTTTTTGTCAATTGTACGTTTTCTTTCTTTGAACAGTTTCTGATTTCCAGTGTCCAGACAATTGTTCATGATTTCGATTTTTTCTGAGGAATTCATAATTATTATAGTTGTATGATTGAAAATTGAAAATAGAAATCTTACTCGTCCGAGAGGATAATTCGAGGCTGTCATTCATTCCAATCGAGAATCCAATCGGGAAATAACACACACACTCTCTCTTCGCTTCGTACTCGGTCAGTCAGGCTCATGGCGGGGTAATCTGCCCGTCGCAGACGCCCTCCCCCTCCTCATGCAATGCCAATACTTGACCAACCCCAACACACAAAATATCAAACCACCACCATAGGCACAGGAAAGGGAAGGGAGTGAGAGATGCTCTGGGATGACAACCCAGGATAGCCTGTCTACATCCACTGTAGACACAATTATCCATGCATCCATACCTGACTCTTGCTAGAATCGTGTGGAATGGTTCAATTGACTCTTAGCCATTGTATTGGTCAATAGAGCACTTAAAGAGCCTGATAACGCCGAAACATAGATAGAATCCCATGTCGCGACGAATCCTTGTAGGTGTTAGCCTTGACGAGGCTGCCATGCATGTCATTGAGCCATTGCGGAATCAAGCGGGACGGGAGCGATTTCACATACTTTAGCGTCATTCTGCGGATTAAGCGGCGTTTTAAGAACCCTTTAAGGGGAGATGCTTGTGTGTTGTGAGTGATATACGGGAAACAAACATGCGAAGCTGCCCAAGAGGCTCTTCTAATTCCGATTCACACCCCGAGCCTTTCGAGGCTTCTCAATTCGAAAGCAGCGTCAGAAAACAACTGATACGTTCCACTAACGTCTACCATATGTGATCCACTGTCACAAGATGTATTGGTGTTTTACTCGTAACGTTCAGTTAACGTCCCACCCCACTGTTCCGCCCACCTCGCGTAATATTAGCACTCTCTATTTAACACTTGTTAACTCTATATTACGTTAACCTTTATACAAGAAATTGTAGAATCTAAATCTTCTTTTACGTTTGATTTTATATATATAATTTAACGATCTTTAGTTGTAATTTGAGCCTCCCGAATAGCACGTGTTATTGTAAACTTAGACTTTGGATAAGTTTAGATTTTCCTTTTTTTTTTGACTTTAATTACTCTAACCTCTCTTCAAAATCTTTAATTCTTATGTTTACCTTCTTTAGTTTATAATCCTTCTCGTTAATTCCCTTTATAATCTTTTAAAAACGTAGATGATACGTTAGAAGTTAATTATATAATCTACTTGGTAAAGTACATATCTATAAATAAAGGTCTTTTTTAGCCTTAAGAGTATATAACTAAACAAAAGTGCTAAAAGGCTCCGGAGATTGTATTAGTACTTACTAAGGCTCTTAAGAAGTTAGGATTATCGATTTATTATTATCATTTAATAGTAATAGGCTTATCAAAGTCTTTATTACAAATACCGGTTATAATTTATTGGTTCTTTAGCTATATTTAATATGAAAAGAAATAACAGTCTCTCAACGTGCCTTTTAATAACAAGTAGGGAAGTTGCGCTTATTAATTAATATAGAATTAATTAGAGAACTTAATTTGTATAATCCTTTCCAGTAGGTATGCTTAAGCGTAAAGAAAATTGTTAAATCTAAAGGTTATAAGATGTGTGACGTGTGTACAAGTAAGAATAATGCAGATATTAATGTTTAAGGCATTTTAAAGGAAATCTATTGTCTCATGGCTCTTATAGTCGTTTAGAATAAGGAGTCTTGTTAAATAATCACGTAGTTCCGTTTAAGGGATAAATACTTTTTTTTAGTTATTTAAGAGCCTTATGGTTAATAGCTTATTTATTATTAATTTTAATAAAGTGCTAATTATTAAATAAGTTTAATTTAAACGAAAACTACTATTATTATATTAGTTTTCCTTTATAAATTATAAGAGGTTGTGTTACGACCTACGATGCGCCTCGTATTCTAACCGACACGGGCTCGTAGCATCGCTGGCTATGCGACGGCGCTAAGCCCGATAGGGAAGACTAAGTGGCGAGCCTACGATATATTGACGTAAATAGCACTTGACTACGCTAGGCCCTATTAAGAGGGTCTTTTATATATATATATACTCGAGCCCTCCCTTACGGAGAGCTCTCCTTTCCTCCTTGTCTTTTCTTTTCGATTCTGAGCGTAGCCTTAGGTCTAAATACAAAGCTTAAGTTAACTCGCCGTATCAACCTTTGGCCAGCCGTAACAGGTTGTATAAAGACCTCTATTAAAGAAATAAACTTAATAATTAATATCTAAGTACATAAGCTTAGTTGTTTTCCTTAAACGTTACGCTTTTTAGAGCGCCTTACTACTAATTTATTAAGACCGTAGTCTTCTATAATACTAGTCTCGTTCATATTCTCTTATTGGCCAACTGGAATAGCCTTAATAACTAGAATCTTTAGTTTTTGGAACTAAAGCTAAATGACATTAGAATAAGCGTAGTTAATACGTATATAATTAACGTATATTTGCTTTTTGGTTTTTAGAATAAGGTTACGTATTAGAAAGCGTGAAATCTAATGTTTTCCAAGTGGGAAGTGGTCTTTTTAAAGAGCTAAAAGCCTCTCTTCAAAAACCTTAATTTATGTATACGTAACTCTATAACCAAGAAACTCTGAAGTTAAAACCCAATTAGTCAATTGATTTTCCGCCACCGTAGGTAGCCTCTATAAATAATTAGCAGCTTCTTTGTTTAATAAAGTCGTTACGTTACGGCTATAATGCGTAATCCTTAGAATTTGTGACGCTTGCTTTATAAAGATAGTAATCATGTGTGACAATAGCCTCATATATTAATATATAAAAATAACAAGAGTTTTTAAAAAGCTATAACTAAGTAAAAAGAAAATAAGAAGGAAAAGGCTTTTTATATAAGTAGAAAGTGTTTTATAAGCTTATTTAATTTTGCTAAAGCTTAGATAAGCCGAAATACCGGAAATAAGGCTCTAAGCGCTCTTAATTATCATACTATCCCCCCTCTTAAAAAAAGCTTATCCTCAAGCGTTAATTTATTTCCTTATCTCTCTTAAGATAGTCATAATTATTAATACTATTCTTTTACTCTTTAATTTATTTAAGTAGCTTTATAAAGGGTATTACTTACTCAGGGTAATTAAAATAGAAATCCTGTGGTATAAAAGTGGAGCATAAAGTAGGCCAAAGTAGTGATCAAGTTGTTTAAATTTTATAAAAGGAGGCTTGTAGAGAATAATTGATTACATATACGAATAGAAACTACTAACTTAGCAAAGATATGATGCCGTAAGCCTGTGCCTATATAGTGTGAGAGGGATAAAGCCCAATAAACCACACAACAAGAGAGGTAGTATATAGTGAGGTACGGGAGAGATTTTTAGGTGTAGTAAATCGCAGATTGATCAAATCTAAAGATAATACATATCTAAAGAGTATGAAAAGAGTAAGAGGAGGAGAAAAAAGTGTATTAGATAATATCTATAAAAAAAATTCTTTGTTATTAAATTACTTTCAAGTATTAAGCCCTTTATGTGGAAAGAGCCTATCCGGTTAGGTGACAAAGAGACTACCGAGAGCCTTCCCCACCACAATAGTATACTCCCTAATTACTAGTAACGCTCCAATATAAGAGAGAAAAGAGAGCTAAGAAAGCTAATATATTAAAAGAGTATTATTATACGTTATGCGTACCTCCTAAAGGCTAGCTAAAGGGCTAGGGGGCTAAAAGGAGTATGATTACGCTTCTTAGTATAATTTAAAGCTCTTAAAGGTAGGTGAGGTTAAGCGTAAAACTTACTAAAAGTACTAAAGGGATTTAAAGAAGAGTAACTACCTTTATAAATAAAAGTTTAGTAGTAAAGTGCAGGGATCTATTACTTTTAGGGGGCATAATTCCTTAAGAGAAAGTAATCTTACTTTTACGCATACACGGTATTGGGGTATTAAGCTATCGTAAGGGTATTTACCGGCTTAATAAGCTAATCTTTCTTCTTAAGAATAGCGCGTAACTTGTTGAATTTTAATAGTTTAGGTCGTTTAAGTAAGATAGATTTTAAACGGTATTAAACTTTATTAATAGGCAAGACGCCTTATGAGTAAAAGTAAGCTTTACCTTAAAGCACATAGTAAGGGGTTATAAGTAGCGTTTTCTTACTTTTAAGTAAGGGTAATTTCGGGAAGTAATAAAGAAAGTATTAGGTCGGCCGCTAAGTGTATTATATTAGTCTTATTAGTTTTCTTAAGTTGTGTAAAAGCCTACTAAAGGACTAACTTCTCTTTTATTACTTTTGAAAAGTCCTTTTTTTAAGTTAAAGCCCCTTTAACTTAAGGAGTTGCTTTGCCTTTGCTCTTGAATAAGCCTGAAATTGATTTATAAACTACTCTAACAAAGCAATGAAACTTAATTTCGCAATAGCAAGGATTTTAATATATTAGTCTTATATATGTTTTTTTATAATCTTTTTTATTAGTGCGTACCTTAGTTGAAGAGCTTGTATAAGGTTTTGTAATAATAATATGCCATCGGAAATTAATCGCTTTTAAAATAGCTTTCGTATCGTAAGAGGAATTGTTTAGCGTACTTACGTTTATAAGGCTTAGTACCGTGAATTTAAAGTACTTTAGCGAGAGTGTTAAACTTAATATTTGCGTAATCGATAGGTATGCTTCTCTTTAACGTTTATAAATCGCGTAATAAATTATATTAGTTTTAAGGCCCTTTTATTTTAATACGTCCGCTACTTAATTTTTCTAAATTTTGTGCTCGTATTTTATTTTCCATTTTAGTTAACTCGTTAATTATTATAAGAAGCGTTCCCTTAATAAATACTATATATGAAGCATCCGGGCTATTGCGGTCAACTTAGTTCCACGTTCTTACGGCAATAGCCTAAGCTTAAGATGAAATGAAAAGAAAATAAAGAAATCCGGACTTTATATCTTAAGGGTCTTAAATTCGTTAATATATATTGTCGGTGCAGTACCGGTTCATGTACCACGCCGCATATGTGAATATATTCTAATGCGAGTATAGCGATAGAGTAATAAATATATAGTTTAAAATCTATATATATTCTAAGAGAGTGCGAGGAGAGCCAGACTATATACTACGAAACCCTACCGAATCTCCACCGAAACTAGTCCGGCTAAGCTCTAACCCCTGACTTTGACCCGCACCTCCTTTTCTAGACTGAAGTATACTTATGTAAGGACTTATAGACTAACACCGGCAAAACTTCTTTTAGAAAAACTATTTTTAACACACGTAAAAGTAAATAATAAGTAATATATAAGAAATAACAAATAAAATGATAGAGTATCTAATAATGTCCCGAAAGTGCCCCGAAAGGGGTCCGAATATAGTGAAGTGCCGTAGCGAAGCTAAGCGAGAACTAATAATAATAGGAACCCTTAGTATTATATAACGTGATAGATATATATATGTCGCTTTCCCCTAAAGGTTTAGAGTCTCCTTTAGCTAATACACATATAATTACCGTACGTATATTATTTTCCGATCTTTTTAATTCGCCTAATATGGCTTAAAGACTAACATTTCTAAGAAGACTATATTAAATTAAATAAATAACCTAAAAGTAAATATACTTTTCGGAGATAGTTAAGTAGGGAAACGATATATTAACTAAAAATAATACTTGTACTAATACTTATACGAGCGCTTGACCTCGCTTACCGCAAATGTTACATTTAGTGTGTCCGCCTTACTATAAAGAACCCATCCCACGATTACTTCTTTAATAATCCCAAGAGTAAGAAGTGCATATATTATATAGAGAAGAAGTCCCGGTGTAACTTAATAAGTACTCTTATTTTCTTTTTTATTCTAAATTATATCCGAATCCTCGCCGAAAGTACTCTAAATATATAGTTACTAATATATAATAAATTCCGTGGTTTATTACTAAAGAGTACTTTTATTTAGTTACTGCCCTCAAGGCGAAAGATAAAGAAGCTATCGTTACTGCCGCTAAATTAATTAATTCGGCATTATTAGTCGCCGTTGCCAGCGTATTAAAGACTACTAGGGAGTTATCGTTAGTGTTATTAAAAGAAACGCGCGCTATACGCCGGGAAATCGCTAGTTTGGCTAACTCGTAAGTAGTAAGTTAACCCCCTTATTCTTTTTTAATACTAAGGCTCTTAAGTATTAACGCTTTGTATTATAAGAGACGGTGCTAGTCTTAAACTAGTTCCTCACCGTCGTCTCTTTTGCCGCCACTAAGCGTAGTAAGGAGGACGGCGGTGAGGACGATACTCCTATTAAGCGTCTCCGCCGAAGTCGCCACTATAGCGCGGGGGAGGAGGAGGGGGAAGAGGAAGAACCTCTTCTTAATATATATGCGTAAGGGATTCGGCCCTATTTCGGATTAGCTTTGTAGTAAGTCTTTTGTAACGGCACTTTCTTTATATTATTATACGGGAGTAGCCCCCTGTGGTGAAACCGGTAATTTGTCTTTATTAAAGTGTCGTCGTAAGGCCGCCCGTTAGTACTTTAAATTAGAGGGTGTCTAGAACTAAATCGAGTGTGTTTTTGATTTCGTAAATTAATTAAATATAAAAATAATCGCAAGTAATAAATTAATAAATAAGAGTTGTAAGGAAACATATAAAAAAATTAACGAGTATAAGAAACCCCTTTATTATTAGTCTAAATCGACTTTAGTTGATTATTAAACTTAACCCTTTATTTTAATAGTAAGGATATTAGTATTAATAAAATCCCGAAGAGCCTTATTTAGAGCGCTCTTCGTTATAGCGTCAGTAGGATTATTAGCGCCATTAATCTATTAAACCTCCGTTAGTTCTTTACGCTCGTATAATTAACGAATAACTATAATATTAATCATTAGGCGCTTCTCTTTCGTCGTACTAAGCTTAATAATATACTTATAAAGGAACAAAGAATCCGTGCAAATAACAGTAAAAAGACGTGAGATACTAAGCTTGTTAGTTATTATATTAATAGTAATACTAAGAGAGATTAATATATCGATGCCAGCTACTATAATATATAGTTTTAATACAAGTATTATACGAGTTACTTTCTTATATTTTGTTAAACTAATATATATAATATTACTGGTTAAAGTAAATTACGTATCCCTTACTATTTTGGCACCGATTATTAATACGAAACTTATTTGTGAATTTAAGTTTTTATTATTAATAAAAGAACTGTCTACGAAAACGTAGACTTTCGTAGACTATAAGTCAATTAGTACGTATTAAAGTCCTCTCTTTAGGTTGTTTATTTACTATTTAAGGCGTAAGTTTAAAGCCTTAACGTTGTCTTTTGTCGGATCTTAGTATTACGTTATAACTAAGAGATTAAATGTTACTTCCGGCTAATAAATAGTAATAAGGTAGGCTGCACGAGCTCGTTACTTTTTATAGGCCTTCTTATAGTCTTCTTTTCTTGTATTAACTAACTTTAGCCTTATTCCTTAACCTTTTTGTGACATATAAAGGCTGTTTCTGTTTATAGAAATAGTATACTTATTAAACGTAATAGTTTCGGTAGGAAGTAGTACTCGTATCGGCTTTATTAGAAAACCGGCCTTAGTAATCTCATCTTATTCTCTTGTTAAGAAGTTTTTATTTCCTAGAATTAACGTGTCGTTTGTTTATATTTTTACGATATTAAAGTTATAGCTTTCCTTAGTATTAATTAATAAGTATAAGTCGTACGTTAATGTTTTTATTTATAAGTTCTTTATATAATATTTATAATACGTGTTAAACTAATAGTTTTTAGACTTAGGTATGCCGTATAACGGTAGTATTATTATAAATATCGTGCTAAGAGGGAAATCTTTTGCGATTTCTTTTAGTAGCTATATAAAAATGTCCCGGAGAAGCCTTGTCTTTGCCTAGACGTAGGCTTAAGTAATGTTCTTAATAGCTAAATGGGATTTGGACTAGTTTCGGAGGTGATTTAAGTACTTAATAGTAGCGGCCAAAAATATAAGTAACCGTTAGCTAAATCGTTAGATTATTAGAGACTAAGTCAAAATCTCTTTCTTCCTTTTGTCGTTAAAGTATTAAATTACTAACCTTAACTTCTTATATAAAGTTAACGTCTCCTTGCCTTTAACCTCGTTTACTATTTTTAACTTAAAGATGCAGTGGCCTTTTACTTTAAGGTCGTCTTTATAAATAAGTACAAAAACACCCCTTTTAATAAGTACTTTATATTCCGTCTTTCGGGACTACTAGAATAGTGGTTTAAGCGCTATAATTTTCCCTTTAATACAAAGTTTAGTAAATAGCTCTTAGTCCCTTGTCTCTTTCTTAGTTAAAAACACTTTAGTATTGTAATTATTATTAATAGTTAGTAAATCTAGTAAGTGTTTTGTAAATGAAATTTAGATAGCGATTCGGGGTGGATTTAGTATTGTTTTAGTAGTGTTTCTAATCGGGGATCTTAAATATTACTTATAGATATTTTCTAATAAGTTTTCTTTTTATTATTTAACACTAAAAGTGTTTATTTTAAAAGAACGAATTATAGTTAATTAAAACGTACGTATTTTCTTATTTCTTATGTCGATCTTATATAATTCTCTCTTAATGCCCAAGAAATCGTAAGGTCCTGTCTATTTTTTACCTTTTTAGTATACTAGAACTTAATTATTAAGGTAGAGACTGTGAATATAAGTGATTTCGGGGCCGTTTTGTGTAGCTAACGTATTATTAACTTTACGTGTAATATAAATTTTCTATACCTCTTTTATAACTTTCTTAATCGTAGCCGCACGTTACTCGACTGACGGATTTAGGGGATTTAGCTCTGTTATTTTAGGGTATGCCCTAAAAACAAGCAGTATAGGGATTAGCCTATTAGGACCAGCTATATTGTTTACTACTTTTACTGCCATTTACAATTGGTCTTTGTCGCTTAACTTAAGGTACTCTTTAAAGATAATTTCGTAGGCACGGCGTAGTAGGCGGTAATATCGCTTAACTTTACTAATTAAATAATGTGCCTTAACAGGTACTAGCTTAAAAGTGTTACTTATAGATTTAAGTGTACTTTGAAACTCCTTAGAATTAAAATTAGTACTATAGTCGTACACGACGAAATCCGGAGGTCCTAAGTAAGTGTTAATTTATATTGACTTAAATACGTTAAAAGTAGCCCAAGCCGTAGTAGAACCGAGGGCCTTTCGGAGTAGTTTCGCCGTATTAAAACTAGTTGCCTCATTTACTATATAGAGGGCATATCGTTCTTTAAACATTACGATATTAACGTAGATTATATAATTAAAGTCGACGTTATTTTATAACTTGAAGCGGAACTTATATAAAGTATTTATATGTTTCTAGTAATGTTTATACATTTCTTTAACTCTTAACATAACTTCCGAGTCATGCTTATGGCTAGCTTGATTTAGTAGGTGCTAAAGACGTCTTACTAAAGGGTATCCGAAACGCCTATAAAGCCGACGTATTTTTAGTTTAGTTAGGTAGTATGTATTTATTGTTTTAGTCGAAGTGTCTAGTAATTAACGATATTAGTCTAAAAGTAGCTATAAATGTTTATACTTCTATATAATTAAGTGCTTTTTGTTGCCCTGAATTAAGACGTTACGTAGGTTATTATATTACGCATTTAGCGTATTTAGTTATTATAAATAAACTAGAAATAAGATATTTACGTCTACGATTTAAACGTTTATTTTTCTAGCCAGAGTATTAACTATAGTAACCTTTAGAGACAGTCGCGAACCGGCACTAAATGTGATTTAGCTCTAGCCCGCCTGGCTAGTGTTAAACTTAATATTTTGAATTCGTTATAATACTCGTAGTTAGTTAATTCCTTTCGTGTTTTTATTAAATGCCCTTATATTAATTAATAGACCTTAAAAGAATTTATTTGTTTATTACGTTGTGTAGGCTTCGTTTAGAGCGAGTCTCTTGATTTTGCTTTTTAAGATATAAGTAGCCTTCTTCTTCTTAAGTTGCCCTATAACTTCCCGTGTATTATATTATACCTTACTTACTATAAATATAGTCGTGAAGTTTATAGTGTTATTACTATTATTATCGTCGGAACTCTCTAAAGAGTCGTTAATATCTATTAAAGTGTCTAAATCTGTATCTTAGTAGTTTCCCGAATAGTGTCCGGATATAGTCCGGTTTTAGTCCAAATTAAGGTTAATTCCCTTAATATAAGCTAAGTAACTCCTGAAGGTCTTATCCGTAGCTTTTACTCCTTTAGCCTTACACGCCGCAAAGTATTTTACCTTAGACGTTGCCTACTCTTCGTCCAAGTAGCGACTATTATAGTAATTTATTTTCTTATAAATAATATAACTTATATAGCCTAATATAGGCTAGAATTTGTCTCCGCGTTTGTTTTCACTTGAAAATTTCATCTTGTAGTTAAAGTAATAAGCCGCCTTATTTATAACATAGAATTAGTAGCGATTCGTATATAATCTAGAGTACTTGTTTACCCTCGATCCCGAGTTATAAGTCACTTTAACGCCGACGGCGGAGCGAAGACTATTTATTAATATAAGGAAAGTAAGAGGTACTTAAAACAAGGCTATTTTAAAGAGGGGGTTCCCTAATACTCCTTATATAAGCTTATCGCGGAGCGTCTTGTTATTCCGTATATTGTCGTCTTTTAGGCCAAGCTAAATACTTTGCAATTCCTTGGCGAAGTTCTTTAATTAAGTTAGTACTAGTTTTCCTGTTTAGTAAGGCTCCTCCTGAAATAACGAGAAAGTCAAACTAAACCACCGGCTAAGGAACTTGTTAGCTCTCTCCTTCGTCTTAAAGTATTCACGAGTCGTCTTAATAAGCTTATTAAATAAGTACCCCTTATTTTAAAGGTACCGGTAGTAATACAAATTGGCTTTGTCTTGTAACATCGACGGAAAGGCTTGGTTCTAGACCTTAGTCTTAACTAATGTTCTCTAATATAAGTCGGCGAAGATATAAAGCTTCTTATTTAAGTAGTCCTTGTTTCCGCTATATTAGAACTCTTTAGTATATATCTTAATAAGGTTTATTAACGATTTTACGTAGTCCGGGGTTAATGGATCTATGACATATTATAATAGCCGAATCGGCTCTATATATAATCCGGTAGTCCTAGGAACCTTAAATAGTAGTAATAACCCGTCTCGTGGGAGTATTACTAGCGTTAGTGTAAGATTTAGTAACGCGTAGTTATTTAATTTTTACAAGTAAAGATTACTTAGGGGATCCCTCCTAAGAGTAAATAAAAACTCCTTCTTTAGGACTATAGGTAGGGGGGTTATATTATATAAATCCTCGATCTTATCTCCTTTAGTAAAGGAAATCTTAAGTAATTTTAATAACTAAATCGTTTCCGTAAGTTTTACTCTTAACCCTTTTAAAGGAGTATCTTCCTTCACAGAATAAATAACTACCTTTAGTTAGTGTTATAGAGACATTAGGGATTGATTTTGTTAAAGTGTTATTAGAAATGGCGGTAGTAATCAAGAGAGTGATTTTTAGATATAATTTAGTACTAATTCGGGGTAGTTCCGAATTTATATTTTTATTTAGTCCTCTGGCTATAAATTTTCCTTAGCTTATACTACCTCCGCTAAAGCCTCTACTGTCCTTGTCCCCCTCTGTCGTCGTATAAACACACTAAAGGCTCGTAAGTCGTCTTTAAAGTATATACGTTTTATAACCTTAATTAACTTAAACTCCTTTGCCGTCTAACTTTTAAAATACTCTTAAAAGTCCTAGAAAAGGAATTCTCCCTTAATGCGGCCGTTATAGAAAGACTCACGGAACTTCCGCGAGTATACTATTATATCTCTTATAAAAGCTAAACTAAGATTTAGCGTTTCTTTTAGTATAGCCGTGTTATTAAATATTTCCGGAGTTAACTTTAACTCTGGCGTACAGTCTAAAGTATCCGCTATTATATCAGATACGATTCGTAAGTGATTTAGTAAGTTCTTAAATAGGTTTCTTAAAGGTCTAAAGTTCTGGATTTAAGGATATTAAATTAATAGTCTTCGTAAAGTAACTGTCGTATTATAATAACTCTTCTTTGACGTGTAATCGTCTTAATCGAGTCTTAAGAGAAAAGTTACCTTCCCTTTATAATCTAGAAAAGGTAAAATGCCCTTTAAAGAAATATAGTAAAGTAGTCCTTAAGTTAAAGCCTAAAATCCGCTTTATAACTTAAGACCTTTTTTGTTTATAATAAGGTTAACAATATAAGCTTACTACTAATTAGTGTCGGTGTAATACCGGTTTATGTACCACGCCGCATATGTAAATATATTTTAATACGAGTATAGTAATAGAATAATAAATATATAGTTTAAAATCTATATATATTTTAAGAGAGTACAAGGAGAGCCAGACTATATACTACGAAACCCTACTGAATCTCTACTGAAACTAGTCCGGCTAAGCTCTGACCCCTGACTTTAACCCGCACCCCCTTTTCTAGACTGAAGTATACTTATGTAAGGACCTGTGGACTAACATATATAATAATTATAATAATAATATTAAACTATTAACATAGTTTTATATTATTAATACTAAGAAAAGAGCTATTAAATTAGTTTCTTAGTACTAAGGTGTAATATAGTAACTCAATTATAAACCTCCTTAATTATAAAGGTTAAAAAGTAATTAATATTAAGAATTAAAAGGCAGCTATTACAAAGTAAATAGTCGCCTTATATATTAAATTTCTTAGGGGAATTTAATAAAGCTTAGTTTGGTAAATGTCATAATATTAAATAATAATATAGTTGGTTTTTAATACTTATTATGTAATAAAGAATATTAATATTGTGGTGGGGACAGCCCCTGATTTCTTTTGTCACATGACTGCGCTAGTCCTTTATATATATAAGGAGCTAACACTTGACTATAGAACGTCAAGAACGGAATACTAAATATATTCTATTTATTAAAACCTTTTCCTTTTCCTCTTTTGCCGATTTATATTCTCTAGATATGTGATATCTTTAGATTTAATTGATCTATTATTTATAAAGCCTAGAATCTCCTCCAGTGGCTCGTTATATATTATTCTCTTATTATATAGATTAGGGTTCGTCCCTCTTATATATTTTTTAGTGACTTATATAAGGAGTAAGTTACTATTAAAGGAGGAACTAAGTAAGTATAATAGTAAGGCCCCTATATATTAACTTATATAAGGAGAGTCAGGAAAAACGACAATTGTCTAAACTAAGGGAGCTATTTAGTTAGTTATTTCTTAGCCCTTAAAGCAAAACGACGAACATAGAAAATGCGGACCTTTAACTTAAGGAGAACGAAGACTACTAAGGAACTAAGGAAAGCTATAAAGTGGGAGCACTTATAATACTAGAAAATTTGTTTCCCTTAGGCTACTGTTTTGATTTTATTATTTCAAGATATAGTGTCTGGCCACTTTGTATTAGTTTCTATTTTTAGTAAAGGTTTTAGTGTTTTTAGACGTAACTAGTATTCTTTAAACGCTAGGAAAAGTCGAGACTCTATAACGGAACTAAAATTAATATATTAGAGGCTTAAGCGGAGTACTAGTAAGCTTATATTTCGGAGTATTCGGCGAGACATGGAACTTTTAAGCTAGTCTAAAGCCTAAGTAGCTTACGCCGAGTATTAATCTTCTTACTTTATTTTCTTATTATATTTACTTTTATTATTTTTGTAATTTCCGTGTACGAGCCTTAAGCTTTAGGGCGTATTTGTTTTAGTTTAATAGTTATTAGTGTTTGTTAGGGGCTGACTAAAGAGCACGGCCCTAAACTTTTATTAGGAATTATTAATATTTATCTCGCTTTAGGGTAAGTGAGAGCCTATATACTTTTTATTTTAGGGGAGGGGGTTTCCTTTATATTTCTTTAGTAATTAATATACTATATTCTTAGTTACTTTCTTATATTCTAATTAACGATACTATTAACTTACTTTACTACGACTTTCTTACAATAACGCACGATATTAAATAACAGAAACATTAACTACGGCTATAGTAACCTTAAGATAAGTGGGTTTAGTAACATTATAATGCCCCCTAGCTCTATTTTGATAAGAGTAACTCCTCTATTTAGACTTAGAATTACTATTAGGCTAAATATTAATACCTTTATACTTTCTAAGGACACTACTTCTTAAACCTTAGAGACTTCTTAAAAGAGAAACAAAGGAAAGAAAGAAAAGCAAGAGACTAGTGGCTTTAATTTTATTAATCTTATAAGACTACACTAATACTCCGGCCTTACTTTTATTATAAATGACTTAAAGAACCTGAAAATCCATTTTAGTTAGCCTATACCTATCGCCGGAACCCTAAATGCCCTTATCTTTAATAGAATCGATATTAGCAACTACTTCCGGATTCTCGATCGATACTTTATAACTTATATAATTACTAGTGATTAAGTCAAAAAAGAATAAGTTACTAAGTACGTTACTTAAGCTTATATATGGACTATTCAGAAGCTTTTAGGCTTCAAAGAGGGTAGCTATGTTAGCTTTAAGGATACTATAATCTAGGAGTACTAGCGTAATAATACAGAGTGTCGCCTATATACTAATAGTTATCTTGACCGACTTAAGTATAACTTTAAGACTCTTACAAGGGACGGCGAGCCTACTCCTAAGTAGTGCCGCGACTTCCTCCGAGTATTTAAAGAGGTTACTATTAACTATATTAACCGTAGTAATTTCACTAACAAGTAAGCCTCTATAAGATTTATTTTCTCTTTTCTTTAAAATCTACGAACTAAAGCTGTACAGGCTACTTCTAAGAATAATAGAACCCTAAACATTAATAGCATAAACTTATTCGGAAAGGTCTACTTTACTATAGAGGCCCACCTTAACTTCGAGAGGGAGCTAAGCGCTATTACTAAAGAGCAAGGTATTACCGACTAAGCATAAGGCAATACTAATAGCACTAACTTGTTTATTAAGCGCTTTATACCTTAGTTAACGACTTATGTTATTCTGCCTCGTAACAGTAGACTAACACCCCGGCACTAGTCTGACTTTATTAACTATAGGAACAACTCTATACAGGGCGAGATTTCTAAAGTATTAAAGTAATAAGACGAAAAGCTATTTATACTTAATTTCCTTTTTACCTTAAAGAAAGTTACTAAGAACCTAAGTAAAGTTAATATAAGAGATTTAGATTTTATTATTAAAGGATTAGAACACATAAGGATTCTCAAAGTAATAGTTTAAAGAGCCTTTAATATTAACTTTACTACTAAGGTTAATATATTTATATTCTTTAAAGAGGCCTAAGAGCAAGCTGCCGTCAATTACAGTGTAGTAAGTTCGAGTTCCTTGGGGTATAACAAACGTGCCAAGGATAATTATAGTTACCGCTAATGTATAAATTAACACTAACTGGGCATAAGACCTTAAGAGTATTATAATTATATAAACTAATACTATAACTATAAGAAATAGATTAATCTTAGTATTATCCACGAAGCCGACAATACTAACTATATTTACATTGGCCTATAATAAAAGGAGAAGAAGTTATACCCCGTCTAGTTTCCTTTAGATAAAAGGTCTAGAAGACATTACATCTTAACGCGAGTCTTAAATACCTTATACGACTTTAACCCTAAGAGACGAGCTAAAGTAATTAAAGAACTCCTTAAGGCAAGAAAAGAAGTTGCGTTTACTAGGGAAAAGGGAGATAAGGGGGCATAATCTCTGACTATTCTTATTATAAGTTGTATTAAGCTTATTAAAGAACTTATAGGAGACCTTAACTCGGATATTATTAATTAATAAGACTACACTAAATACTAATTAGTATAAATCTAAAATTTGCTAGCGTATAACACTAATAGTACTAATTCTGAAGCTATAGTAGCTCCGGTCGAGACTAGGCAGCGAAAGGGAGCACTTAGACAAGAGCTATACAAGACTTCGGACAAGCTCTAAGAGAAGATTAAGTCTTAATTTACTTATAGTAAACTAAAGACACCCCGTGATATTAAAGAACTAGTTAAGTTCGCTGATGTTATAGACGTCGACAGCCCAGTTAAAACTAAAATAACACTATAATAGATTTTAGCCTGTAATAAGTCTAAAGTCTTTAACTTAAGCACGAAAACGACATTTATTATAATACTAAAAATATCTTTTAAAATATTACTTACTAGTAGTATAATAAGAAAGAGAGCTTCGAAGTCTGAGGCACTAGTAATACTATCGGCTATCTCTAGACTTATATCCCGTATAGCGTCATCCTAAAGTCCTCGCGTGTAAGAGGCGTTGACTTAGAATAGTTATAAGCTTAATAATATCTTAGACAAATTGCTTATATAAAAGGAGCTTCCCGGAAACCTCACGTTAGGAGAAATTATAGTCTTTATAGACTCGCCTAGAGTATTTCGTCTTTTTACTAGAACGATTAACTAATATATATAAAAGATATTAATCGTTAATATTAATACCTTAGAGTTCGAAGAACTAAAGTTAATAATTAGGGAAAATATTATTGTGTATTAAAAACCACTTCACGGCACTTTATATACTCTTTTGAACTTCTATACTACTAATATTTCTATGACTGCGAACTATAAACGACGACTTAAGGAAATTAAACGGGAAGGCCTTAAGCTAAAGTATAAGTATTAGGAAAAGCGTATTATAACTTATAGCTTTATTTTAAGAAATCTACTAGTAATAAAGTTTAGAACATAATAAAGATACTAGCGACTTTAATTGTTCATATAATAAGAAGCTCTTATTAATAACTCAGTACTATAGCTTATAGCTAGCGCTATCCCGGTCTTTAGTTTGATCCTTATAGTATTACTTAGAACTATAATATTACTTAGTAAGTGTATCTTTAGGAACCTTTCGACGAAACATACTCGCGCTTAAGAACTATTATATACTAAAGTAGCCTTATTAGGGACAATAGCTGAGACAGGAAACTTATACTTCTCGTTAATATTAAAGGTTATTATTACTATACTTGGCCGAACTAAGGTCATTAATATTAGAGCTACCCTTGACATAAGAGCTGAAGTTAATTGTATGACACTTAAAGTAACTATTTTCCTAGAGCTCTTTATTACTAGAAGTTAGACTATAGCTTTAAAAACAATTACTAGAGTTAAGTCCTAATTTGTTGGTTTTGTTAATAATGTTACGATTATTATAGGCAACTGCGTTGTTAATAATAGATTTTATATTATAAACGCCCCTAATATAAAGGTTATTTTAGGCTTTTTATTCTTTTGTAAAACTAGAGTATTATTCCGTTATCTTAGAGACTATAATAGAGGTATTATACTGGCTTAGTTTTAGGATTAATAATTAAGAGACGTTATTACGATTAAAACTAACGATATTACGGAGGATACTAAGGACACTAAAGCTCTTTAGGAAGAAAACGGGATAAGTATGATCTTTTTAGAACAAACGGACTCTGAAGATAACTACGAAGAAGAAGACTTCTCGGGAAAAGAGTAACTAACTATATATCGAGCGCTACTGTCAGTGCCTTAGAATACTTAATTAACCCTTTATAATATAACTTTTAATTACTAAAGCTTGAGAGTAAGCTTTATAAAGAGGGGGACGAAGCAGTGTTAAGTAATAATAATAAAGACAATACTATTCTTATTAAGTACTTAGAAAGAGAGTTTTATGTCCCGAAATTAGTACTTAATAATTTTTAGTAAGAGGTAATTTTAAATATATTCTTAGAAGAGAAGTTAATTACAGAACTATTTTTTCTTAAAGCTTTTAAAGTTAGTTCTTTAACTAAAGCTACGCTTATCTTTAAATGAACAAAGAACTATAACGATCTTCTAATTAAGAACCCCTTTTAGAGTACTTAGAATACTACTGCTCAGATTAATATTATATATAAATCGAAAGCCAAGAAAGTCTAGTTAATTAACGAAGTCGACCTTATAGGCGACCCCCCGGGAGAGAGAGATAATTAGTATAAGAGATTAAAAGACAAAGGGACTAAGCAAGAATAGTTGGGGAAATATTAAGATTTGTTACTACTACGCTTTATTAATATACCCCGTAACTCCCGACTTACGCCAGAGAGATTAGGCAAACTTGACGTTAGGAAGCTATTATAACTTAAAAAGAGAGCTTTCTTTAATAAAATAATAATTAATAAAGAAGAAGCTATAGCGTTTAACTAGCCCAAATGTAATAGATTTTATAAAGATGTCTCTCCCTTAGTCGTTATTAAGACTATTAAGTATAAAGCTTAGTAAGCCC
Organism: Leptodontidium sp. MPI-SDFR-AT-0119; assembly: GCA_020726505.1. NCBI lineage: Eukaryota > Fungi > Ascomycota > Leotiomycetes > Helotiales > Leptodontidiaceae > Leptodontidium > Leptodontidium sp. MPI-SDFR-AT-0119. The sequence goes on from JAHLEZ010000024.1 coordinate 816,792, forward strand.
CTAACTTTCCGTTATTATAAGCTTTAGTCCCAGAAGTTACGAAAATAGTACAAGAGCGTCTTAATAAGGGTGTTCTTAAGCTTTCTAAAGGCTTATACTGAAATACTTAGTTTTAGTAAAAAAAAAAGAATCTAGAAAATATAAACTTATTAACTTAATTACTATATTAAATGCCGTTACACGAAGGGATGTTAATCTTTTATTTTTTAATAAATAAGTTCTTTAAAGAATTCGTTAATTACTACGTCATTAACTTTATTAACTTATACTCCGGCTATAATTAATAAACTCTTTATAAGTTTAGCCGAGACATAACTGCCTTTTATGTTCTAAACGTAGGCCTAGTCAGGAATATAACTCTTTCTTAAGGTGTTACAAACTCTATTACTTAGTTTATTAAAACAATTACTTATATATTAAAGCCACTAATTCCTAGCGTATTTATATTATTCTTAAATAATATAAGAGTTAAGGAATTATATATAAACTATAACTAAGAAGAAGCTCGTCCCGAAATCTAAAGATTTATTTTAAAGTATATTTAGAACCTTAATAAGACGCTAAAACGCTTAAAAAGAGTAAGTGTTATTATTAGCCTAAAGTCTTAGTTTTATTTAAACAATATAAATATTATAGAATACGCCTATAACTCTAAGGGAAGAAAACCTTCGGCGAAACACTTAATTAAGATTAAGAACTAGAACTTATTAGGCAACTTAATAGAAGTCAAGGCATTCTTAGGCCTTATTATTTACTTTCGAATTTAGATTAAAAACTTCTAACTAATCACTAAGTTATTATACGTATTATCTAGAAAAGGAGTCAAGTTCTTCTAAGACTTAGAGATTCACGACAAAGTAATATAAACTCTTAAAGATGCGTTATACTCGTTTTTAGTTTTATGTCAGATCGATTATAGCGAGGGTACTAGAGAGATAGTTATTAATATCGACTTAAGTAGTATAAGTTAGGGAGGTTTCCTTGGCTAAAGAGACCCTTTAATAAATAAGATACGACTTACGAGGTACGAGAGTGGTTTTTAGAGTAAGACCGAAGCTAAGTATAATGCCACTAAGCGAGAATATAAAGGTATATTTTATATTTTAAAGAAACTTAAAATCTGGCTTGTTAGCGTGTACTTTGTTATTAAAATAGACGCTAATACCTTAGTTGCTTAACTAAATGGAGCCGCCTATGATTATCTTAGCGCCTTACTTACTAGATAGCTTACTTAGATACGCCTGTTTAATTTCGAAGTTCGGCATATTAAAGGCTTAATACACGTCGTTGTCGATTAACTCTTTAGGAGGCTAAGGTATATTAACGATACGCCGGAAAAGAGTAATATAGACGAGGATTAGATACTTTCCGAGTTAAGAGCCTATAAGATCTGCCTTATAGAAGTATTTAACGTTAAAGAACTTACTAATTTAGAACCTAAAGAAGTAATAATAGACCCTAAATTACGTAAACGAAACGACATTTTATTAAATATAAAAGTAAAAGTGTAACACCTAAGAGACAAAGGGGAACTTAGCTTTTCTAATAATTCAAGCTTTATTAAAGGAGAACTACTTATCCTGGCTAATAAGTACGGCGAAGAGTACTAGTAAATTGCCTGATACCTGACGACACTTAAGACTCCCAAGGACATGACTAAAAAGCAGTTTCGAGTTTTTAAACAGGAAGCTTTAAATTACAGTGTGTATAGTCGCCGGATTTAGAGGCTCCTTGTAAAAGGTTCTGTTATTAAACTTATTATTAATACTAATAAGGAGAAGGAAATTATACTTCGAAGTTGCCATAATAATTTTAGTTATAAAGGGAGAGAAAGCACTTATTACTGTATCGTTACACGATACTTTTGGAAGGGACTATTTACTAACTATATAGAATACGTCTGAATATATAAGAATTATTAACTCCGATTAGCGAAACGTCTTAAGGAGCCTCTTTATCTTATAATATCAAATAAACTTATAGAAAAGTAAGCATTAGATGTTACTTACATGTTATTACACAGGGGAACAAGCTACTTTATTATTATAAGAGACAATATAAGTGGATAGGCTGAAGCTAGAGCTCTTCTTACTAAAGAGGCTAAACACATCGTTGCTTTTATTTAAGAAGATATTATTTGCTATTATAAGTTATTTTAGAGACTTATTATGAATAAAAGAATTAAGAATATAGGGGAAGTACTAGAATTACTTAATAAAATAAAAGTCGAGCGAATTAAGATCTTAGTATATAACGCTAAAGCCAATAGAATAATCAAACGAGGCCATGGACCTATTAAGAATGCCTTATTAAAAATAGAAGGACGTTAGACTAATAACCTTTCTATAATGTTGTTTATTAATAGAACTACTATGTATAATTTAACTAGTTATATACTATTTTATATAGTATATAACAGGGAGGCGATCTTACTTATTAAAACAAGAAACCTAATATAAAGAACGTTGTTTACTGAGGAGGTTTGTGACTAATTAAAGTTATTATAGCTTAAGGCTACATAATTCCAAATAAGACAAGAACACATTAATGAGGCTATCTTTAGGAAGACTCGGCGTCGTTAAGAAGGCAAGGAAGCCTTTGATTTTAAATATAATATATAGAAGAGACTATTTAAAAAGAAAGACTTAGTCCTTCGCTAGGACTTAATACGAGAGAATAATATGTCCTTAAACTAAGCACTTGACTTTAGGTGGCTAAGTCCTTACGAGATCACTGAAGCTTATACTAATAAAGGTTATTATAAACTCAAGGAACTCGGCGATAATAGCCCTTAATTACGACAAATCTTCGCTAGTAATAAGCTTAAGCTCTTTTATAAAAGGAATAACTTTATTTATAATAATAGTAATAAAGTGGGAGAGGCCTTTAGTAAAGACGATAACTTAACCTCTTTAAATCTTAAATTAAATATTAATTTGTAATACTTTAACGACCCCGAATTCTTAGGGAACCCTACGACTCCGATAATATAGTGTGTTAAGGACGATAAAATAGTGATTAAAGTCCCTGAATTGTTAATACAGTAACGTAGTAAGTACCGAGTACTGTCTAACTCGGAATAAATATGCACGCTTTATATATTAGTGTCGTTAATAATATTTTTTTAGCTAAATAAACTTAACTTTAATAAATGTTACTCACTTCTACAAGCAACCGTCGCGACACGAAACTTGAAGCTAACACTTCAGTATTAAGGCTTTAGTATTAAGAAGCTAGTACGAGGACGTACCCTTAGTCTTTAAAAGGGGGGACGATATATTGCCGTATATTAAAATTATTAAAATAATCGCTAAACCGACTTTATATTGCTAAGAACTACGATTTAAGACACCTTAGTACTATAACAAACACGAAGAAGAGCCTATATAGCCTTAAGTAAGTTAAAAAGAACATTAGCCTCGCGTTATAAGAATACTTATCTCTTAGAGTAAAACTTAATAAGAAACTAGTGCCTTTATAAACTACTTACTATATATAAATACATAATAGGTTTAAAACGAAACTACTATTATTAAGCTAACGATATTTTAGGCGGCAAAAAGTAACTTTATTTAAATAAGCTAATTATCGGGCTCGATTCGTAGGACTAAATTCTAAAACGGCAAGTTAAACCTATAGCTTAAGCTAAAAATTTGAGTCTAACGTGTTAAATACCTCGAAGAATATAAACGTAATATACTTAAGCGCTAACTCTCGGTAATTAATAAAAAGAAAGGAAATAACAAAGTAAGTTTATTATTCTTAGAGACAAAGTTAACACTTATAAAACTATTAAACCTTAATATAACACACAGCGATTTATGAAAAACAATACTAAGAGCACTATCGACAAACTAGCCTTAAACTAGTAAGTAAATCACACGATTTATATAAGGCAGGCAAAAGTCTAGGAAATCTCCCAATAAAGAGCTAATAACACGCTCAGAATTAGAGCCGTGCTCTCTGAAACCTTAAGTCAATAACCACAATATAGCTAACGCTAACCCCACCCCACGTGCTAGAGATCTGAGTATATTATTAGCCGACGACCTTTAGCTAGTGAACCTTTCAGGGATCGAGTATTAGTCGATTACCCCTAATTAGCTCTATTTAAAGTCTCTCGCCTGTTAAGTTAGGGCCCCTTCTATATATACGTCGATACCTCTTAGCCCCTTCTCGTTAGAAAATCTAAAAGAATAAGAACTTCTCTTGCCGTTTATTAATATTAATAAACAAGAAGTAATATACTTTATACTTAAAGTATTAGTAGAAGACTATAAGTTATAAATAACTTTTAAATATAATATAATAGTTTTACAACTATAATAGACTTATAAGTAAGAGTATTGTTATTTTAGGCTCGTATTAATATCGCTAAAGTAATAAAGACTTTATACCCTCGACCTTTAGCTAGGTTTAGTAATAAGTACTAGTAATTAATTAAGGCTAAGGGAGCGACCTTAGGTGTTCTTATAGATGTTTCGTCACCGCTTATTATATTATTTCGAGAAGTGTCGTTAAGTAGAACGGATAGGGACAAAGTTAACAACTTATAAAATAACTAGTTAAGAGTTAAGTCTAGCTTTGACCTCGAGATTAATAATAAGTTCTTTAACCTTTATTAAAGAACTAAAGTAATTAAGAGACCTTAATTAATACCGAACTATTATTTCGAAAAGATCTCTAACTAATAGGACCTTATAGTATACTATCTTATACTTAGTTATTGTTAACTTAATAGTACTTAAGTTAATTAAACTCTTTTGCCCTTAGAAAGCTTAACTATTTTAAAAACCCTTTATTAGCTTTAATAATAGGAGGTGACTTATTTGTTAAGGGGAAAAGGGGCTATTTCCACTATATTAAGAACTAAGAACTTATTATAGCCTCTTAACCTTGCTCGACGTATTATAACCGTTAGTTTTCCCACTCCTCTCGGCTTTTTACTATAAACCTTCGAAGTTAGCGAATCTAGCCTTTACCTTATTTAATTAACCGATTAATAAGAGACTAGCAGAATAATACTACTTATCTTTAGTAATATAACTTACGTAAGTATAACAAGAGCGTATTTGTGAAGAAACCCGAAAGTTACTTAGTGACTTATTATTAAGGGAAGATTAGTACGGCGCGACACGCACGTTTTTAGCCTAAGGGGTAGAGTTTAATGTAGATAGTCACACGAGGTAGCCTTGATTTCTATTAGTTTACGAACCTAAAGAAGACAAATAGTATCGTTTTTTTGACTTATTAAGAGAATATAAGTACTAGCGCTATAAAGAGGTTAGATAATTTAATACTTAGCTTAGATAACGTTAAGGTAAAGTCCTAGAGTTTACTTTAGGCATTTCTTAAAACACGAGTTAAGGACTAAAGACAGTAGTCGCACTGTGATTAGTGTGGGAAAGGTATTAGTATAATTTGTAAATAGCTAATTAAGTATAAGAAGAAGAGATAAGAGTAAAACTCACGAAGTTAAGGCGCGTTAAGACCTTTATAGTGTCGACCTTTAGTGTTAAAGCTGAGAGCGCTTAGGCCGAGATAGAGCGAACTGATTTTAATAGCACCGCCAAGGTGACTAACTACGAAGGATTCTTCTTAAAGGTCTATGACGAGTTAGTAGAGCTTAAATAGTAGTGTGGAAGGTTAATTTATTACGTTAAGGTGACTTGACTTTATATTAAAGTTATTATTTAGAGATCGAAGTACAGAAAGCTAAGGAGAGACTACGTATAGGTTAACGCAGGTATTATAAAGGGAAGTTGTCGGCTAGTAAGAAGAAAAGCAAGTAAGGAAAAGCTCTCTACTACGTTACTTTTATAACTAGGCAATAGCGAAGTTGAAGGTGTTAAGCTTTAGTAGCGCGCTGAAGTTAATAGTAAAGGCTAAGGTTATTGCCCTAAAGGTACTAAATAGCGAAGAATTGGCGGCAGAGAGACCTTTGAGGGTACTGGAGTCATGGTAGCTGAAGTTATCGTTAAACGGAAGGAGATCTTGCCTTAGTAGTGTAGAGAAAAGTAATGAAGTCGATCTTAATATAAGCTTAGCGGGGAAGTTTGTTTTCTTTAGAGAATTGGAATGGGAAGAAGGTGTAGGAGGTGTTGTTTAATTAGTAAGAGAGGGAGTAAAGAAGTTGAAATATATTAAGGTGCTTTATAGAAGAAGTAGTATTAAGGAGAGGTTATTGTATTTGGAGAAGTTAAAGTTAAAAAGTTAGTGGGGGGGAGCTAGCCTTATATAGGGGGGCAAGAAGGTGCTAAGCGAGACGATTATTTGCTTTAAAAGTGACAGGTTAACTATCACGGGACTTTATATATATTGGCTATATAGTATCTTACTAACGATTTAAGACGCTTTAATTAATTGTTTACTTCTTTTTAATATATATTACTTAAGGGCGAGCAGAGTCTTTGAAGGGGGGGACGTATATAGTAAGGACAGCCCCTGATTTCTTTTGTTATATAACTACGCTAGTTCTTTGTATATATAAGGAGCTAACACTTGACTATAGAACGTCAAGAACGGAACACTAAATATATTTTATTTATTAGAACTTTTTCCTTCTCCTCTTTTGTCGATTCGTACTCTCTAGATATGTAATATCTTTAGATTTGATTAATCTGTTATTTATAGAGCCTAGAATCTCCTCCGGTGGCTCGCTATATACTACCCTCTTATTGTGTGAATTAGGGTTCGTCCCTCCCACAATATAACAGTAGCGAGCTTAATATCTATTACTAGCTCGTTAATATTGTTTAATAGCCGTAATTTTTTAAATAGTATCTTATAAAATAGCGAGTACTTAAGTGCTTTCTTACCTTCTCTTTTTAACTTAATTTTATAATTATATAAATAATAATAATAAATATCACTTTTTACTTTAGAAAATACGTGAGTTTAATTAACGTATTCCGAGTAAATCGTTAGTTTTACATCTAATTCTTAAATAAAAAGTACAAATTATATAACTAATTAACAACTATAAGTGAGTTTAATAATTAAAGTTATAATAATAGCGGTTTTCTCTTGTTTTTTGGCTTTTTTAATTAATTAAAGTATTAATCTCTTAAAAAGTAATTACAAATATCTTGTCTCTTAACCTTTATTTACTTAATATTAAGGTGGGGAGAAAAAATTAAGTTACTTTAATTAAATTAAATTAAAATTTGAATAACAACTTGACTTAATTAAATTAAAGTAACTTAAAAGTTACTTAATTTTTTATAACAAATTTAATTAATATATAACTTTTAATATATAAATTCTGCTTCTTTTATATTTGTATTAGGCTCTTTATTAGCCTATTTTTCTTCCTCTATAATAGTACCCCAGCTTCTTAAACACATTATTATATTAAATGTGTCTTTATTTAATCTATTCCTTAGCTTATTAATAACTAAAGCCCCTTGTGAAAAAAATCTTTCACTAGAAGCACTAGTAGCTGGAATAGCTAGATAGCGTCTAGCTATTATAGCTAATATAGGGTAATTAGAGCTTTTAACTCCTAGTAAGCTAAAGGTAAAGTCTATTATAATATTAATAAATTTATATATATATATAATTGTAATTATCACTTACTTGTTTATTTTGTCTTTTTTCGCTTAAATAAGCTTGTAATTCATCTAAATCTTCGTCTTTAGACTCGTTAATATATATATTATTATTTGAATCGCCGTTTTCACTATATATATTAAGGTTTTTAGCTCTAGGTAAAGTAGGTAACCTAATATAATAGTCTCTTTTTTCCCTATTATAAATATTAATATAATATTATAAGAGTGAGATATATTACTTACAAAGTATATTTTGCTTTTAATACTTCTAAAATATCGATAATTTGTTCTCGACTCAAGCCTAAGCTTACTAATCCATCCTTTTTAATTCGAGGATCTAATAATAGACTTATATATAAAGTCTTAGTTCGAGCGCTCAAATTTAGCCATTGATTCTTTGGATAATATTTACGTAGCTTAACTACGCCTAAGTTAATAGCATTAATAAGAGGCAAAAATTCCTATAAATATTAGTATATATAATAATAAAATTATTAGAATATAACTTACTATTAATTCCTCTTTAATCCTTTCTAATTATATATAAATATTATATAACATTAGAACTGTGTAATATATAGTAGGATATTTATTAGCTTGAAGTTTATTAGTAGCCTTAATAAATACCTTAAGTATTAATAAAGTATTTTTCAAGTATATTATTTCTTCTTCCGAGATTAATAACTTTTTATTTTTAAAAGCCTTATTATTAGAGTTTTACATAATTATATTAATAGGCTAATAAAGAATTAGAAAGTTGTTAAGCATATTATAAGTCGAAGACTACCGAGTTGTAGTATTTATAATTAATTAGTAAGTTTATTAAGAGTAAAATAATTATTATTACTTACTTAGCTAAGGCATTTGAAATTGTATTATATGTTACGACCTACGATGCGCCTCGTATTCTAACCGACACGGGCTCGTAGCATCGCTGGCTATGCGACGGCGCTAGGCCTAATAGGGAAGACTAGGTGGCGAGCCTGCGACATATTGACGTGAATGGCACTTAACTACGCTAGGCCCCATTAGGAGGGTCCTTTATGTATTTATACTCGAGCCCTCCCTTACAGAGAGCTCTCCTTTCCTCCTTGTCTTTTCTTCTCGATTCTGAGCGTAGCTAGAGGCCCAAATACAAAGCTAGAGTCAACTCGCCGTATTAACCTCTGGCCAGCCGTAACATTGTGGTGGGGACAGCCCCTGATTTCTTTTGTCACATGACTGCGCTGGTCCTTCGCACATATAAGGAGCTAACACTTGACTATAGAACGTCAAGAACGTAACACTAGATATATTCTATTTTATTAGAACCTTTTCCCTCCCCTCCTTTGCCGATTCGTACTCTCTAGATATGTGATATCTTTAGATTTGATTGATCTGTTATTTACAGAGCCTAGAATCTCCTCCGGTGGCTCGCTACATGTTACCCTCTTATTGTGTGGATTAGGGTTCGTCCCTCCCACAACATTATATTTAAAGCTTTAATTTGAGCTAATAGAGCTTGTTTATTGTTATAGCTATATTTAAAAGCTATTATAATGAGTCGAATTCGTTTCCATAAAGAGTATATATTATTAGGACCTTTTTTATTAATTAGCATTTATACTTAATAATTTTAAGATATATAAACTTACTTATAAATATATTCCTTTCTTCTAAATCTTCTTCTTCTTCTTCTTTTTTAATAACTCTAATAGCGTCTAATTCTTCTATAGAATCTTCGGCTTTAATAATAGAGCTTATTATCTCTTGTGTAGCTATATTAAGCACGTGCGCGCAATAAGTTATATCTCCTTGAAATTTAATAGCCTCTAAATCATAAGCTCTAATAAAGCTTGATATTAGGGTATTATTAGAAGATGCGTTATCTCGAGTAATACTATAAAGAATTAGTAATAATAATTTAAATAATACGTACTAAAACTTACATTTTAATGTTATATTTAATATTTTTAAAGTATTTAATAATACTTCGCACATATAAGCTCCGGAGTGCCTATCTTCGAGTATAGCCATTCTTAATAAGTAAGACTCTAATTTAAAGCTCTTATTTATAAAGTGTCTGTAATAAAAAAAGTTAGTTATATATATATTAAATTTAAGAGTTAATTACTTACATAGTAATACCTAAATAAGCGTCTTAATTAGACGCAGTCCAAGCGTCTAAAGTAAGACTAAACGTGCCTTGATTTTCTTTATGATTATTAAGCTTGTTTTTAAAGCTATTAAAGGCACTTAAATAAACAGAATCTAATTCGTCTCTTAGAATCTTTCTGTTAATTATTAGAATATCCCTAAAAAATAATTAACTTATATAAGTACTATAATATAAAGAATTTACTTACTCTTTCAAATATCTCAAAAGCTCTTTAAAAGTAGGGCTATCGATTAATCGAAAAGAAAGGTTGTTTTGTAATATAAAGTTTAAAATCTTAACTCTAAACTCTTTATTATTAAATTCGCTTAATTCTCGCTTCTTAGCTCTAGAACAGCTTAAATAGTCGCTTATAAAGCCTTGAGATTCTAGTAGATCTCTAGTAATACTTGAAGAGTTACTAGCTTGCTAGCCTATTTATATTATAATTAGTATATATTAATAATAATAATTAGAATAAGATTACTTACTAATATCATTATCTAATAAGCCTAGCAATACTAGTTTATGATTATGCTTATAATGCGATATATAGTTACTTGTAGTATGTGATACACGTTGCTTTAGAAACTTTTTACTATAAATTTAAATTAATATATAACTTAATATAAATTAGGATTTGTCGTACAGGCACGGGCATGCGGCACCATGGCCCTGCTGAGTCAGCATAGGGGCTGCTGAGTCAGCTAGCCCTATTCGTGTATATAGTCAGTTACTCCCTACGAGCCTCCTTTTACAGAATTCAGACGACTTGATCACTACTTTGAAAGCACCCTACTTTATGCTCCACTTCTGCACCACAGTTATGAGCCCCGGCGCGCTTCGCGCAAGCTGTTGATTCAACGAGTAAGCCTCTAAAGGGAGAGGTGCCTCTTCAAGGGGCGGTGTGCAGGTCTCTCCCCTACGTCAAAGTCTCCCAAAATTGAGCTTTGTTATACCTCTTCAAGCCTTCCTTTCGTCGACAGCTCTTTGCGAGCTCTTAATTGAGCCTCTGCCGACTGAGCCTCCCCGCGAGCTCTGCCAATGGAGCCTCTTCGTCGACTGCTCTCCGCGAGCCTCTCCGCGAGCTCTGTCAATTGAGCCTCTTCGTCGACTGGCCTCTGCGAGCTCTACCGATTGAACCTCTTCATCGACTGGCCTCCGCGAGCTCTACCGATCGAGCCTCTTCGTCGGCTGCCTCTCTGCGAGCTCTTAATTGAGCCTCTGCTAATGGAGCCTCTTCGTCGACTGCCACTCCGCGAGCTCTGCCAATAGAGCTTCTTTATCGACTGCCCCGCGAGCTCTACTCAACTGAGCCACTTTTCGACGAATACACACACTTGAAGAGAGTAGGGTTACACAGAATCCTAGGGAGCTACCTTTTCAACGGCTCAACGCCTCACGACGCCTTGAAAGGCTGCCCTAGAAGCAGTGGAGTGCTTACTACTGCTAGACTTGGCGCTGACGGGGTCGCTCCCTCTCAGGCTACGAAGCAACGAAGTAGTAGACTGCTCACCTACTATTGGAACGGCGCTGTAGAGATCGCTTCTTTACAGGCTGCGACGCAACCCCTGGTGTTAAGAGAGTGGTTCTCTCTTAGACCCCCCCTACCTTCAAGTGCTTCAAATTATGCCAGGAAGCGTAGTCCTTTTGGTCGAGCATCTCGAAGCTCTACCCCCCCTACCTTCAGGTTTGAAGCGTAGTCCTTTTGATTGAGCATCCCGAAGCTCAACCCCCCCTACCTTTAAGTGCTCCTTATGCCTTGAAGCGTAGTCACACTCCTTTGGCCCCCTAGCGCTTTGGCTAGCTTCTGGGGGGTACGCACAACGTGCAAATACTCCTTTGTTGAGCTTTACTAGCTCTCCTTTTGTATACTAGCTTTCCTAGCTCTCTCTCTTCCTGTATTTCTGTATTCGAACGTTGCTCGTAACTGGGGGGTATGTCGTACAGGCACGGGCATGCGGCACCATGGCCCTGCTGAGTCAGCATAGGGGCTGCTGAGTCAGCTAGCCCTATTCGTGTATATAGTCAGTTACTCCCTACGAGCCTCCTTTTACAGAATTCAGACGACTTGATCACTACTTTGAAAGCACCCTACTTTATGCTCCACTTCTGCACCACAGGATTAATATAACTTACTTACAATTCTTATATGTATAGCTAACTGTAACTGTCCGAGGCTGTGTAGGGTCTTACTGAATCGGGTCTAGCTCTTTAATAAATAACCCTCTTTTAAATATAAGCGGTTGATTATTAGAGAGCTTAAAATCCTCTTGATTTTAAGTAATATTCGTTCGGGTAGTAGTAGAATAAGACATTTTATAAGATTTATATACTTTAAGTATATATAAAAGTAATAATAATAATAATAATTAGAGTTGTTATTAAGTGTTTTAGTTGTAAGGTTATTTAATAAAAATAAAAAAAAGAATTTCTAACGAGACTTTATCTTTATATATACTAATATAATTATTTCTAGATTATTCTATTAAAATATTGATTTCTAATACTTCTAATGATTTATAAGCTTATTTTTAGTACTAA